>PCFV01000428.1:0-27117 GCA_002812785.1 Phytophthora litchii | reverse complement strand
TTATGGGAAGAATGAGCCGGTACACTGTGTCCGAATTTTTGTTGCGATTACAGAAGATGTTCACATGAAGCGTACACGATGTCGTGGGATGCGAATGAAGTCGCACAACGAGGGAAGCGCAGCCTGCCATGTTGCAGTTGCAGCGTTATTAATCGCGGCCATTATCCTTAGTGTGTGGCAACTTGGCCTACTGATGTGAAGAGTTTAATCTTGAGAGTTGTTGCGAGACGAGATCTCTGCACCTCTCGCAGTGCTATCATACGAAGATCAGCAGCACTACTTTACTGGGAGATAACTTAGTCGAGTGCCCTGAGGAGCAATTCCGGCGGAATGTAACGACCGGGGTGCTGTATAGTCGTTTGGGATGCCGATGTATTCCTGCCTCCGGGGTTGCTTGTAGACGCATTCCCGGGTGTGAGGCTGGTAGCACGACGTAAGTTCGTCACAGACTGATTCTCTTGAGGGTGGACATGCTTGGAGGATATGGAGGGCGAGACGATGTCGACTTGGTTAGAGGGTCGTGGTTAGGAAGATCTGGGTAGTTACGCTATTACGGGGGCCTGATGTGAATGATCACTTGCGGGCTAGAAGGTAATTTCGGATCTACTCGGGATCGCTGGTGCATGATTTATTGACATTTTTTAAAGAATTGCGTGGAGCACAATACTATTTTAGTTGCTTGGTAGCAACTAAAATAGGATAAAATACATAAATTTCAAATAGAGCCCCTACAGGTAGTACAAGGATTAAAAATTGACATTCGAGTTGTTTGAAGGCTGTACTGTAGAACACATACATGTATGGAAGCTGTGATATGTGGTATGAGGAGAGAATCTTGTACAGCACTACAAAGGTTGTTGATAATGAGCAAGCCGCTACTCGCTGACTAGAAGTCGCACCAGCACTATCTTGGTTTTCGATGCACAGTGTCGTTAGACAACTACCGAGCCCTTGACAAGTTTTGGCCTGCTGCGTCTTGAATGCTTAATTCGATCGATTTGGCTCGAACAACAACAAGTCGTTTAGCTGTTGGACAGTGTCCGTACCCTTTATCTTGCTACCGCTCGGTTATTGATCTGATTAACTGTTGTGGACATGGTAAACTTTAGCCATCGACATATCCTAGTAGATTGTGTTGAATCAACGCTGATGTCAGCCCACCGTTGCATGATTCGGCCATTTCGGCTTGCGAGTCAGTCACTGACGATCACGACCGTGCTGCATCTGCACGTCTAGTAATGCCTGCCCTATCCTTTCCTCCCACATGAGCGTTAGTCTCAATTACTTCAATGGAGGCTCACCTCACTCTTGGCGTTGATACCTGTGGATGACGTCGCGAATCCGACTGGTCTTGCCATTTTACAATTTACCAGCAGCAAAACACTCCGCTATCTTATCTCAACGATCTACAATGATCAAAGCGCTTGCGTTGTCTAGTGCAGCACTCGTCACACTCGTCACACGTGATGTATCCGCCATTCACCCCATCATCCAGCAATCTTCCCGAACGGGACCCCAAAACTCAGACCACCGACGGTTCTTAACCAACAGCCAGCGTCTCCTATCTGCGTGTTCCAATTCTGAAGCTGGTCGGAAGCTTCGAGAGCATAATGCCTTACGTCGTGCAGCTAAACTCGAGAAACTTCGTGCCTCTCGCCGCCTGGACGCTACCATTGTCCTAGCAACGAACCACCAAACCAACCTCACCGATGTCACTGTGAGCACGTATCCCGAGTATCTTTTCGGAGATGATGACAGCGTCAAGTGTGTTCTGGCACCTGAAACCACTCAGACAACCTTCTACATCAAGGGGGAGCTTTATCGACAAGATATCGCTAAAGACCAGGCCGGCGTTAGTCTTTCGACGGAGCTACAGTTCATCGACGTCAACACGTGCTCTCCAGTATCCGATCTCTGGATCGACTTTTGGCACAGCAACGCTAACGGAGTGTACTCTGGTGTTACAGGCTCCGAAGCTGGAGAAAGCACTGACACGTCGAACGTCGATGCCACATTTTTACGGGGACTTGTCCAAACGGACTCGTACGGGTTGGCAGGTTTTACGAGCATTTTCCCAGGACACTACGTTGGTCGAGCTCCACACATCGATGTTGTAGCCACGTACGGAGGCACATTTCAAAGCAACAACACTTACGCCGACGGCTCAGTCGTCCATGCTGGAGAACTTTTTTTCGATCAAGATTTGATCACCGCGGTTGAAGAAACGACGATGTACGTGAACAATACGCAAAACCTCACGCTGAACAAAGTCGACCAAGGACTCAGCGAGGCGGCGGCATTCGGCTACGATCCAATCGTAGAGTACGCGTTATTAGGCGATACAGTGGAGAGTGGCGTGTTCGCATGGATATCGATCGGAGTTGACTTGACGGCAACCAGCAACGTGACGGCTGCCGGGGCCCTCACTGCCGATGGTGGTATTCAGTATCGCTAGTCATCGTCACCATCCACTACTACCTTCGATCGAGCAGTTGTACTTGTCAACTTTACTGATTCTTGTGCCATTTCATGGATCCAAGAGGTTGTTTCCACGCGTCAATTTCAATTTCCAATTGTTATTCCTCATTACAGGAGTCTAACTCTAGCCATAGTGTTAAGACGTGTACTTCATGCCGCAAACGCTCAACACATTGTCGGAAAATGCACTGAGCCCTGCTGTCTGAATCTCCTTTTCCCCCTCCACGAAGACCATAGCCAAGCCGCCATCCAGGTGCCAATCGATGTGGCAGTGCATGATCCAGACACCTTCGTTGTCGGCATCAAAACGCACCACAAGATATCCAACATCAGTGCACTTACCACTGGAGTCTGTGGTGCAAGGTGGAACGGTGTACGTGTCCCGCAGCATCGGACCGTCGAGGTTCATTGCAGGCAAGTTGTTGTTTTGAATGTCGTCTAGCGATGCTGTACCGCTTCCAATTACCCAAGGCGTATGCGAGTGCATGTGAAAGGGGTGTTGGTCGTTCATTACGTTCACCAAAACAGCCTCAACATGATCTCCAAACGAGATTGCACGAGCATTGACACTGGTAGGTAAGTCCGCAGTTGTTGAACCGTTTGCGATTGAAAAGAGTGGCGGATCGTCAGGAGTTGTGAAGTGGTTGAAGTCACTACCATCGATGTGAGAAGTAGCCAAGACCACTCGCAAAATCAAACTTGAGGATAGTGCAGTCGGATGGCGTCTTGGGCAGCGTCGTCTTGTTTAAAGGGGTATAGTCAAATTCACCTATCGTGTTCATCACTGTTTGAGCTGTCGAGGTTGGTTCGATAGTAGCATCTTCTTCGTAGTGAATAATCCCCAGACCCACGTCGTTGAATCCTTCACCCGCTGTCTCCGAGGAAGCTGCAGTCCACGGTACGCCATAGAGACCCGTTGCTCGCATCCAGAAGGACCCAACGGAGCCTCCATCGTTTGAAGTTTTAGCTTGTACGATCAAGTCGTAGCGTTGACCAGCGTTGATAGTCACGTTGGTGATAAGATCTGACGGCTCCACCGGCTCAGCATCCGCAGCAATAACTTGAAAATCGTGGTCGTCGATACTGAATACAAACGGAGCGAGAGCAGCCATGTTGATCAGTCTGAGGCGATACTTTTTTCCTTGCTCGAAGCGAAATGTTGATAAAGGTTGGTCATCACTGCAGTCATTGTAGCCGTGAGAAGCAGCGGCAGTGCAGTTGTAGCGACCCAGGTCATTGATAAGGATTGTGTCCCACATTGGAGCTACCTGGCCTGGGGCTGCATGATACATGTCAGCAAGCTGGATCGTATATTCTCCGTCAATGTCCTTCTCCCAAGACTGCAGTTGATCAGTCGGAGCATGGACGATGAGGGGACCACGCAAACCAAGCGCGTACTGGTGTGAAAAGTGGCTATGCCACCAAAACGTGCCGGTCTTGTCAGGAGTGAAGGTGTAAGTGACAGAGGCGTTAGGCTGGATATGACACTGAGTAATTCCCGATGTTCCATCGTTCCCAGCTGCTTCAATCCGTGCCAGTGAAGACAAGTGTCTTCATCCAATTCGTTAGAAACGGTCAACTTAACCTCGTCACCTAGCGTCACGTTGATCGCTGTTTGACTGGCTGGAGCATTATTGATACCCAACGAAGTCAATGAAACACCATCGAAAGCCGACGAGATTTTCGTCACGCGCCAGTCCAAAGAGACTGTTTCAGCAGTGCAAGCATCGAGATGACTGCTCAGCAAAAGGGAACACCAGGTTAGCCCTGAAATTGGAGAGCGAAAGAGACTCATAGCCGTGGAGGATCAGCAACAGCGATAGAAGCGATGACCAAAGTGTACCAGATTGACTGGAATACCAATCTAGGTAGGAGGAGGTGAATTGCAGAATGTGAATCATAACAACTTCACAAGTTTGCCAAGTTTGAGCCATGAATTCTATGTTATCACCATTATTTTGCAACCAGCACTATTACCAGCAAATTATTGCGAAGGGTGTATTAGAATTCACGCGTCTTTACCAGTGAGGAAATCATTCACACCCTCTGGTAGATTATTCCGGCGCTACTTTAACTAATTTCTACATACATGCAACACGCGTGCGTAATCCTCGCCGCACCAGTAGTTGAGAACTATACTTCTAAGACTCTGCTGTGAAAGGCACCAAGACAAGAATGCCCACAGGTTTGGCTTGAACTCTGTAACACTATCAGATGTCTGCACAGCGCAACATTAGAGTTTATAGGTTACAGCGTCAACTATCACAACTTCGAGTTGGGTTCAAGCCATTATACTCATTGCATAATCGCAGCCGTAGTAAACATGTTTACCATGAAAACCGTTTACGGTTGATGCTGTCGAAAGTTTTACTCCAAACAATAAGCGCGAATGAAGCATGCCTGGAATTTGCACGAATACCCATCTACGCTTATTGTGATTGCCAAGTCGAGCATGTTGATGCTTCAGGAGACGACACACTTGATTTCTTTGACCATCTCCGCGCAAACATTCACGATACTGGAAGCTGTGCTGTAACAGTGCAACATACCGTGCATAATGGGCGTCATCACGAAGAATTGGCTTTGAAAGCAGTACATATTCTTGTGAATAGATTGTGCAGAGATCTCATAGGATAACCAGGCAAACGTTTACCAAATTTTCCCCGCATATCATTAATCAGAAATGACCTGTAAAAACAGTCTTCATTCTGCATTTTCCTAGCTCCTGCGCAAATCAATTGTCAAGCCCACATCGAAGTTACCGAGTCAGCATTGTTGTCATGATCAAGCTCGTATTCGGCCTTGCTGTCACTGCAATTGCTTTGCTTCGTCTTCCGGGTACTGATGGTTTGCTCACTGATAGCACACAAAATCAGCTCCAACAGAGCCCTCTGGAAACCAGCCATAAGTCAAATTTAACCAATGTGACATCAACCACGTATCCTGGCTACTTCTTTGGCGATGAAATCAGCTGCATTCTCACCCCGGAGACGTCGCAGGATGTTTTCTTCATCAGTGGCGAAGGTTACCGTCAAGATATCATTGAAAATGAAGTTGGGTCAACTTGACCACGGTCATGAAGTTCATCGATGTCAACACGTGCTTACCAATAAAAAATCTGTGGATCAACTTCTGGAATAGCAACGCTAAGGGTGTGTATTCTGGTGTCGTGGGGACGGAGGCTGGTGCAAGTACTGAATCTGCCAATCGAGACACCACGTTTCTTCGTGGACTCGTACAGACGGATATGTATGGCCTGGCAACTTTCACAACAATTTTTCCGGGTCACTACGTTGGCCGTGCACCACACCTCAACGTGTTGGCGGAGCACAATGGCACGTATTTGGATAATAACACCTACTCCGGCGGCTCAATCGTTCATGTTGGCGAGATTTTCTTTGATCAGGACTTGATTACAAAAGTCGCCGCTACCAGTCCGTACTCCACAAATGTGCAGGATTTCACCCTCAATTCGAACGATTTGGGCCTGACAGAGGCAACATCACAGAACTACGACCCAATTGCCGTGTACTCTCTGATTGGTAGTACTGTCGAGGATGGAATCGTTGCGTGGATTTCAATTGGTGTCAACTTGTCAGCAACTACAGAATAACTGAAATTGGTTCTTTGCTTTCCAGCGTAAAGCGAATTAGTAATTTCAGTTTATTTGTTCAAGACCGTACTTACACAGGGTCATTTCTATAGTACCTTCTTTTCTACTCGACTTTCCTAGTAGACTCATTAACTGTGATGATCGTTTTCGACTTCATTCATTGACTCAGGATTTCGGTGGTTGCAGTGTTCTGTCCTCTTGTTCCCTGACGGATGTGTCAGCTGTCGCTATTCTAAGGCAGCGTGAGTGAGTGGAGATATATAAAAAGTTAATGCATCTCTTTTTACATATTTACCGTCTCAGGTCACCGTCCGTAGTCTGTCGATCTTCAGTCATCTTTCAACATGGACAAACAGTTTTAGCTCTGCTTAATCGTACTGGTATTGGGGCCTACCCGTACTTGCTACTGCTTGGAAATTATTCAAGATTATCAGTTCTCCAAATGACGCTCATGACAATTTGCACAGCTGATAGCCGATAAACGTATTGCACAAGGTTGAAGCCATTAAGCTGCAGCTTGTAAATCCCCAGACCACGTGGTGAGAAGTTCATCGTGTCTGGTCCTCCATGGATAGGGCCAACGCAATACATTTTGTGTGGCTCCTCAAGCCTGGCCTCTGAGATGATGCATTCAGCTGGTTCAGCCAACACGGTCACTAAAACATGTAAAATATCGCTAGAACTTCATCAGTAGGACCCCATCCTTCTCATTCTCAAATTTACCACCAAACCAATAACCACACATACCGACCAACACCTAATAACAATGAAGATCGTCCAGATTCTCCTCATCACTACCCTTGCCATCATCGGCACCTCCGCTCAGAACGGTGCAGCAACAACCACGACTGGGACGACTGGCACCGCTGTCGCTGCCTCCACTGCAGCATCCAGCATTGGTGCAACGACTACGGCCACGGGTACCTCCACTGCGGGTGCTTCGACTGTGGCCTCAGAAACTGGAGTTACCGGTACTACAGGAGCGTCTGATGCGGGCTCAACTACTGCTGACGCCACGTCTTCAGCAGCAACTAGCACGGCAGGCTCCAGCACAATGACAACTGGATCATCCTCCACAACTACAACGGACTCGTCGTTAACATCCGCATCTTCTTCACCAATGGATTCGTCTTCCTCGAGCTCATCGACGACCTCGAGCTCGTCGAGTTCTTTGAAGGGATCTGCTGCGTCGTCTTCTGCCTCGGGTTCGAGTACCTGTCGTCTACATTGGGCGTCGCGATAACTACTGTGGTTGCTGCCGGCGCGTACTTCCTAAGATGTGATGTCCACCACTGACGGTCTTTCATAATCTGACGCTCTGTAGAACAGAACTACAAGTAGAGATGAACAAGTAGTAGCATATCCAGTGACTATCTCCTATTCTTTTTTGTAATACCATAGATATCCTAGTGCTGAATAGTTGTGGAGCAACGAGCTGTTAAATGCATCAATACCTGCGCTAGAACAGTGATCACTGATAGTGTCACGTACTATATAGTACTTGCCACCGCTTGGTGATTTAGTGATCATCGAAGTGGAGTATTAGTTGAACAAGATGTTCTCGCTGTTCGAAACCACATCAACGACTCGACATATCTCGGAAACGAAACATTAGCAACTAAGTTTACAAGCACGCAGAACGTTTGCAACAACGGCACCACGGCAGTGCCATTCCAATCAAACTACTATAGAAGAAACTCGACAACTCCAGAGAAAGGATGTTTGCTCTCGATAATTATTGGTGAGCTGAACGAGCATTTAGCAATTGAAACTGGAAGTTAAATTCTCGATCGCGAACCCACTCCTTATTTCCATGTTGCTACCCGGGCGAGTGTTGGACTTACCATACAGACATCCGGAGGTCTAGAACAGTTGGCCTTTCATTAATCACGACAGCAACGTTGGACTCGTGCTATACTACCGTGTAGCCACAGTTTACGTGGTTCAACAGCTTCAACTGCCTACTCATGCATTTACCAGCGTACTTCGCATGGTCATCGACCACACCGCCCACATCGGGTGAGACTTGCTATCGTCTCGACAGCTCCCACTTTCGGATTAGTTTCGTGACCCAAAGTTCAAGAACCTACTAAAAGGCGATGGCTTGCTACGTTCGTTGGCTAACGTTGGCAAGTATTGCAGTGTTTGACTTGTCCGACTTTGCAGTTGGCCACGTGCGAGCACACTCAAGTACCGACTTGATCTCACGCAAGTTGTTCATTGAAAATGGTCGGCGTTTGCTGAAGAACTGCATCAAAACTGACGCTGGTCGAGAGCTAAAAGAGAGAGCAATTACTCGTCGCTTGGAGGCCATGACACGCCGTCTTGATGCTGCTACGGCTATCTCCACGGACCATGAGTCGAATCGCACTGGGCTCACATCCAACACAAGCTCAAGTGACCTTTTTAATTCTACACCAGTGTGCTTGTTGGAACCCGAAGTCACTGAGGGGCCATACTATGTCGCTGGAGAGCTCATTCGTTCGGACGTCCGTGAAGACCAACCGGGTATCGACTTGTACGTAGACCTCCAATTCATAGACATCAACACGTGCTCACCGGTAAATGAACTGTACGTCGACTTCTGGCACGCCAATGCCAGTGGTGTGTACTCTGGAGTTGTTGCAAGCACAAACGGCAACTCGGACGATTCGTCTAACGTCGACACTACCTTTCATCGCGGACTTTCACCTACCGACTCGGATGGATTTGTCTCCTTCACCACCAAGTTCCCTGGGCTGTATGCTGGTCGCACTACGCATATCCACATCATGACGCACTCTGGAGGCACTGTGCTAGACAATGGAACGTACTCGGGCGGGCGGGTATCGCACGTTGGCCAGCTCTTCTTCGATCAGACTTTGATCACGGAGATACAGGCAACTGGGGTGTACGCAGAAAACGCTAACCCCGTCACCACGAATGAAGATGACAACATCGCTCTGCAGTCTGCGGCCGACGACTTCGACCCGTTCATTCAATACATTCAGCTGGGCAACAGTATTGAGGACGGTCTGCTATCATGGATCTCTGTGGGGGTGGACATGACTAACGACAACAGTGTATCAGCGGCTGGCACGTACACTGGAGGTGGTGGTGTGCCAACGTCTGGTGGAGGTACGACAACAAACTCTGGATCGGGCTCTGTTGCTGAATCAACTGACGTTTCTGCTGGTTCTTTGGCTTCTGGTGACGCAGGGAATGGAGCTATCAGAATGGAGCAGCTCGGAGGCTCGATGCTGACTGCACTTGTGCTGCTATATCTGGTGATAATATGAGGCCCGTGAAAGAGACTACAAGTGTTAGCTCAATGAACAGTTCCACGACATGCACCAGCAGCATTAGTCTACTGAGTGATGAGCTCGTACGCAATGTGGGCGTGGAAATTGCAATTCCTCCGACTCCACGTAGCCCATGCCAATTCAAAAAACACCATCTTCTCCGCAACCATCACAGTAGATCATACACACTGACGTGAGTTGGCTTCTCGGATCATTATCTCTTCGTCATTCTGATCACGTTTAACATAAACAAATATCGCTAGCTAGCAGCACCACATCTTGCTCTCCGCAGCACGAGTTACCAACTTCACTCGCCGACTCATATATCTGTTAGTCGACTCTGGTGAATGGCCCTATAGTAATTTTGGCTCCACGTATTTGACCTCTGACTACAGCTTGCGACTCTCTGCCGAGATGGACATGCAAGAATCAGCGTCCTCGATCGAGATCTCCGCCGGTATCTCCACCCCAACACGCCATCGACGTCGCACCCGTCAAGAATTTCGTGCCGCCAATGCGACTCCCGTTTCGCTGGAGGATCCAAACGATGGAGACAACGATGAAGACAGTGACGGACAAGACGTCGAGGATCTGTCGCCCCCCATTCCAATTGTAGTGCTGACTGCTCCCCTTGCACCAGTTCCAGAAGGACAAAAGTCTCCACAGAACGACGTTGGTCCTCCGACTGCACCCGTGCGAGCTGTTGGATTAGTCGCCAATGCTCGGAGAACTGGACTACAAGCTAAAGAGAGGGCGGTGAGTAGTGCAATTCGTGGTAAAACGATTCTTTTCTGATAGGAATTGATTGTAGATCCATCGGATCAGTGGTGTTCCGTCAGGGATGTTGACACGTCGACCAAGTGGGAGGCGATGGCGTGCTCATGCTCCGGATTATGATGACGAGTTGGCAAGAGCTCATCTGTTCAAGCCCCCACTTCCACCTACGCACACTGATAAACGGCGTGTAGCAGTTTATTACACGTGTGAGCGAATTGCTCTCTTTAAGCTACTCAAGTGGATGGACAAAAGTGCCAAAGACGGTCGTCGCGCTGAATCTGCTGAGGCGAGAAAAGAGGGAGGAACAATATCGACGCAAGTTGGGTCTAGACTTGCTAACTGGAAGAGTAAGATGTATCTGGAAGTGCTACACTCAAGTTTCACGCCAGAACGAGATGTAGCTGCTGTCAATGAAGACCCATTTAGTGCGCTGCGAACGGCAGTACTTCAGGAGAAGCATGCCTTCTTCTTCGCGTAAGTTCTGCTGAATTTCTGCTGATTGGAGAGAATTGATCATTGTGCTTGGTTTCTCCTCTTGAATGATTATGTAGTACGGGCTGCTGTGTCTTCTGGGGACTTACACGAGAGGAAGAAGCACGACGGCTTATGATGCTGACTCCATTCTCCTCAGGGATGATGGATCAAGTTGAAGCACAAGACATGGAATTCAGCTATGGGGACCGATCAAGTATCGCGAAGGACGCCATTGTACTCTGTACGACGAGTGTGGCCGAGAAGATTGCTCTATCATTTGCGATGTCCCAGTCAGCGACGTTAGGTGCGTTTGAGACTCGAGTAGAAGACCGAATTCGCTCGACAAAGCATATTCCGTCCAGTCTTGCATCAGTTGGGTCGATTCAGTACTCTCAAGACGACACGTCAAAGCTGATCGGTCAGCTTTTCATCGAATTGGCTGATGTAAATATCCACTCAAACATCTTGGACGAGCCGGATTATTTCCTCAAGTCGCAGGACAATGACGACTTCAAATACCTGTACGAGAAGATGCTGAAGTACCAAGATGTAGCTAACCGTGTAGCCATCCTGAACAAACGCCTCAGCATTCTCCGCGACTTGTACGTTAGCAGAAATACTTGCCAAATGCTTGCTCTAACACTCTTTATTATTGCTTCTCGTACAGGGTGGGTGTTCTGAACCAACAATTGACGCATCACCAAGGAGCTAAACTTGAATGGATCATTATCTGGATGCTCGTGTTCCAAGTTGTCATCGCCATTGGATGGGAAATACTGCTAAAGGACGTATTAGGCTACTTCCATTGGGGATGAGAGCAGCATAACAGGTTACACGTACCGGAAAACCACGAAACATCTTGCAATCACAATTCATGAACTAATAAACCTTAGTACAACCCTTGGAGGTTCTGTTGGACCTTCTTATCGCTGATTCAAAGTAGCAGATGCAAATTGCAGTGCATTTATACAGTTTATCTATCTCTATCCTTCACCTTGTCTTCGGCACTAGGTAAATCAAGTTTTCGCGAAATATTTCTTCACTCAAAAAACTTGGTAGCGAACGTAAGGTACGCTGTGTGTCCACGAATCTCGTCATCCTTCTTAGCCACGATGTGTTCTCCAACACCACCAGGCACGTATTTGCGTTTGCGTCCGCCATTCTTCTTACGTTCCTTTTCCTCTTCCGTCTTTGAGTCCTCTTCCGACTCTTGCATATCTGTCGTTGATGCAGCAGTTCCGTTCTCCGTCTTGATCTTTTTCCCGAATCCAAAGTCCGGTACAGGTAGATCAATCCGTCGCGAGTTGTACGGCACCAACCTCGTCTCAATCGTGCGAATCACTAAACCAAACCACAAAACACATCAGTACCTCTCCACCTCCCTCCTCTCTCTTAACTTACACTCAAAGTCGGCATTCCTCAATGCACCACACGTCTTCTGCACTTGTTCAATGCACGGCGAGTACGACGCGAAGAATCCTCCTTGTTTTAGCATTTTCGCAGCATGACCAATTGCTTTCCAAGGACTAGGCAAGTCCAGAAACACCATATCAATCGTTCCCTCCAGCTCTACTGGGAAACCTTGTTCGCATGCGTCTCTACAGTCCACAGTGATGACGTTTTCCAGTCCGTTTCGCTTAAACTCTTGACGTGCAATCTCCGCTCTGTGTGCATTGAACTCGAACGTAAATACGTGCCCATGTGGCGCCACTGTACGTGCAAAACTCGTAGTGAGCGCTCCACTTCCTGTACCAGACTCCACGACACGTGAGCCAGAGCGCAACGCAGCTGCAAACATGATGGCACTAGCGTCCAGTGTAAAGACGATCTGTGTGCGATGACGTAGTGCACGGCTCCAGAGTTCCGGGGTAGGAGCCAATAAGATGAGATATCCTTGCGCATTTTTCTTCCTCGAGATGATCTTGGAGCCAAAGGGTTGGCCAATCATGTCGTTGTGGTAGAATGCGCCATGGCGGTTCTGGTAGATGGCGTCACGTTGGGCGTAGACGTACGTGAGCGAGTTGTGCGTCTCGAAGAGGATGACGAGTGAGCCTTCTTCAATGAGTGGAGGAGATTTCCACATGGAGTTGGGGATAGTTGCTACAGACGCAGCGTTGACGTCAGCGGAAGGCATCGCCATGGTCACGATTGGTACTGGTTGATAGTGATGGTGGTGAGATTGATGGGTGTGGTGCACATGAAGTGAAGTGTGACACACTACTTGTACACAAATGGCTACAGCAGATAGATCGCTCGTCTTACGTCGCGTTCATGGTTGTCACTCTAGCCATAGCGTTGACAACGAACGACCAATGGGAGAATGGAGTGAGCACAAGTAGTGGTTGGTAGTGTACGGCTTTTTATAATTGTTTCGATAAGTTATTCTTTGTGGAGCATCCCATTGATCTCTTCCTCCTCTTCTGGATCTTCTGGATCTTCTCTCTTCCTCCTCTCCTAGATCTTCTCTTCTCTCTCTTCACGCACACACCGTCCAGCAGCTTTAACGACGTCATCTGCAGACGACAAATCTCTCACAGCTGCGCGTTTCTCTCTTCTTCAGCAGCTCGTGTCTCTTGGTACTGACGCTAGTTCTCCTCCGAGCTGTCATAGTTGGGGTCGTTACGGTCCACAGCCGCGATGGCGCCCTCATCCGCCGTCGAGACGCCCCAGTTGTGCGCTCCAGCGCCGCCTGCACGTGCAAAACCAGTCTTGTCAGGTCTGCAACTTGCCCATCACTCCAATTCGATATCTGCGCACTTACCCTTCTTGGGGCCAGCTCCTGCGCCCATGGGACCGCGCGACTGACGGTCCTTGTGGTCGTTCTTCTTGTTGGCGAGTTCGCGGCTCTGCGGCATGGCTGTAGTGGCTGTAGCTGAGTGTAGCTGAACTTGACGAGGCTTGTTCTCTTGGTTGCACTTTGGATAATGAAGCGACGAGCTTGAGGGCAGCTCTAGCTTAGGGGCGACCCCCTGTCTTGTTCAACACGTGAATGTGGGTCTGGAAAGCAGGCGATTGTATTGGAACCAGAGGACGGATGGCACGGGCCTTGAGCACACTCGAATTTCTATGCAACCAAGCCTTTGTCGCACAGTGTGTCACACCCGAATCCAGTGTGGACACACGAGAATGAGGTGGGCTACACCACTTCAAACTTCAACTCGGAAAACGAAACGTCGCGAAGCAATAACGGACGGAAAACGGCTCAATGAGACAATAACTCGGGACGGACGACCAGCATGCTTTGTTGTACCTGCTGCATGGAGATCTGGTAGCCGCACGGCAATATTCTGCCTTCTAGAGTTGGTCGAGAGACTCTGCAGTCCAGAATGCAGTCCGCCATCGCGTCGTTCCAATGCATTGGAGTTCAAGGTTGCACCAGATGGGGTCTCGTCGTCGAGTTGCTGGCAGCACTTGGCTTCGCCTTCAACAGTGATCGTCAACTCGTTGCACTAAGTAGGAGTGACTTCTGTGAAAGCCGGAGGTTAACCGCCGCAATCAACCACCAGAGGTCGCGAGGTACGTCAGCGTCGGAGTACGCCGGAAGGGCCATGCTTCCTTCGAGCTGTTTGCCCCTTCCTCAGATTCGAATTCGCGCTGGACTATGAGCTTCCGAACGCCCGTGTTTACTGCTGTGGAAGTGGTGCTACGTGAGCAGGACGCGTTGGCTGGATGTCCTCACATTGCCGAGATGGTGAGTGAGTACTTGGACACCTCGAACAAGTGGACGGTCGAGCGTGCTGCCTGTGCCGGGTACTTAACGCTGCTCGACCGACTGGGCAAGAAGGAGCTGCCGATTTCACCTCGAGAGCTCGACTGGGCTCTCCGCACAGCTGCCGACCGCGGTGATCTTAGCGTCGTCAAGTGGCTCACAGCTTACCAACCCGACATGGAGTGCTCTACCCGTGTCATGGACTCCGCAGCTCTGCGCGGGCACCTCAACATCATCAAGTGGCTTCACCACTACCGAGACGAAGGCTGCTCAACTGCAGCCATGGACAGTGCCGCTGCTTACGGGCGGCTCGATGTAGTTCAGTGGTTGCATGAGAACCGCGAGGAAGGCTGCACTACTGCTGCAATGGACAGTGCAGCGGCTGGAGGACACTTGAAGACTGTGCAGTGGCTCGCAACGAACCGTCAGGAAGGATGCACGAGTGTGGCCTCGCACTTTGCTCTGCTCAATGGCCACATGCACATTTTACGGTGGTTGAACGAGCAGAATGTGGAGATGCAAGATGCAGATCAAGCGGCTCGATCCTCCACTCGCTGGTCTCGCAGAGAACGTCGACTAAGTGCCACACTACTGGAAGCGCCGCGACACCGCCCAAGACGGATGAGTATGGGCCTCTCGTGCAGGAACTGAGTGTAAGTTGTGCGAGAATGGCACAGCCGATGCGTATCATAGTGAGAGCGACAGCTGGATCGAACAGCCCGTCCTCAGATCAGTCGAGTAACTATCAATGAAAAAGTCAGTTATTACAGTTGAAGCTATATCCAGAAACTGAAGCACCACGTCGAACTACACTTGCTGTCTCACAGACAGGGTCACCCCACACTTGCGGCACTGCCGCTCGAGTTTGACGCAAGTTCGGCCTTGTTGACGGGGTCAGCACGACAGTTGAGGCATTCCAGACTTCATCCTTGCACGTGCGTGCGTGCACTAGCAAGCAGTGCTTCATGGTTGAAACATGGTTGAAACGCATTGCTCCCAATCAATCGATAATCGATCCGATGCAGGACTGCCGAGTTCCTATTCTGGCCATGGTCTCAATCGAGCAAACACCCATCGTTTATCTTTTAGGGGTGACAGGCAACAGCTTCGCATGTGTGCTGTGATCATGAGTCCACGCAGCGCTTCTTCATTTTTGATTCAGCAAACAGAACAGGAGGCATCACTACAAACAGCAATTACAGCAAGCATGCCGATGGAGCGAATGAAAAGTGTCGAAGTGATTGTACGAGATCATGTTGGCCCCATTGCCAGCGGGTTGGTGCCGGATCTAATCGAGTCGTTCTTGGACTGCTCCGCTCGATGGACCATCCAGAAGGCAGCGTGCAGCGGATATCTATCGCTGTTGAAGCGACTGGGTGAGCAAAACGCAGAGATCACGGACCACGGCTTTGACTGGTCCATGCGGATCGCAGCAACCGAAGGGTACCTTGATATCATCAAGTGGCTTACAGCCTATCGCCCCGAGATGAAGATTTCGACCCGAGTGATGGATGCTGCAGCGTTGCGGGGTCACCTGGAAGTGGTCAAGTGGTTGCATGAGAATCGGAGCGAAGGTTGTTCCGTGCACGCCATGGATAGCGCTGCTGCTGGTGGTCACCTCGACGTTGTCCGTTGGTTGCATGAGAACCGTACGGAAGGATGCAGCACAGGAGCAATGGACACTGCTGCAGCTGGAGGACACTTGGCCACGGTGCAGTGGCTCTGGGCGAATCGCACGGAAGGCTGCACGACGGTGGCTGTCGATTTTGCGATCTACAACGGCCACTTCCGGGTTGTGAAATGGTTCAGCGAGCTCGCAGATTTTCAACCGCGAACTGCCAAGCACACGACAAGGTCTAGTAGCAGCAACGGAACCAATGCGTACATCACGAAGCAGCCCAGTGGTCAAGCAACGCTTGCCTTCGATTAAGGTGCCCGAAACGCACATCACGAAGCCTATTTACTCTAGCTTGCAGTTAAGTAGTCCACAGAACATGTACATTACAGACATCAATAGAATACATGATGAATGCAAGCAGCGTTACACATCAACTTTAACTTTACTTCGGTCTCCGTCCGCGAAGCAAGAGACTTTCTAATGACACCCCTTATGCTGATATTAGACGCATGTAGTGATTCTTTAGCTAGATAATAGCGGTTTTTGATAACTATCCACCATATTCTAGTGTGCGTCTTACGCAGCACATGGGGTATTTTCTTGTTGATGCTAGGTGCAGTTCGGTTTCTCGACGGTCGTTTCCGTTCTTGATGGAGTGCAAATCGCTTCTGCATGCTCACTTATTTGGACTGAAGGCAAGCCAATTCTTGACTACATTAGCATAACATTCGCACTCCACCACAGATACAAACTCCAACTCATAGTATAAGCAATGCCGTGTTTGTGAATATGGTCTGTAGATGCCGACATGGCGGCGCTGGATAAGTCGATATTAGCTTTCGTCTCTTCTCACTGTACCGCTGATCATGGCCAGACCGGGGAAGAACGAAGATGAAACAGCAAAATAAAAGTTGGGGGAAGGAAGGCCAGCAGCCAACAATGATCAGGGCAGACGCACGAAAACGCCAGCGACTTCACGACGTCTGCTCCGCATCTACTCCCCCATCGCCCCTTCACATAATGGTGCACTTGGCCTTGTTACCACGCCGAGGCTGGTACTTTTCCAGGTACTTGAGCTGGCGCAGATTGATAGCACCGCGTCGGAACTTGCGGATATGCTCCACGGCATTGATGGGGTCCAGTCCGTACTCAATCAACGCGATGGCCACCAGCACAGGAGCTCTACATATACAATTGTTGCGTTAGTCAGTCCTTTCATGAGTCAGCACAATTCCTCTACTCACCGGCCGAGCCCTGCGACACAGTGCACCGCAATAGACTTATTATTCTTGGAGTCAATGGAATTGTCCTTGAACACCACTTCCACGAGATCAAGCCACTGGTCCAGGATCTCTGGATCTGGCGACTCGCCGTCCGGGAACTCGAGTTCGTGCACGTGTATACCAGCAGCCTCAACAGACTCGCTGCTGTACGTGACCTCACAAGCACGTACGAGGTCCGTGACATTGTGTTTCTTGAGTTCCTTGAGATAAATGTGCAAATTGCTGTCGTTGGGGGCGTCCATGATGACGAAGGACAAGTGTTCCCACTTGACCATCGTCGGCTTGTTCGTCGGCGCAATCATCTTGTGTCTAGGACCGAGGAGGATGGGTATCTATAGTAAAAAGATCGAGGTAGGCGAAGTAACAGACTCGCAAACAAGACACTAGCTGCTCTCTAGTAGTTAGCAAGGCACTGTCGTCGCGTGTCGGTCGGTCTTGGCCTAGCAAACTTATCCCATCCGTCGACTGCGCTGCTAATTCGCTCGCACGTCGAGGGTGTCACTTGTGTGTCTTTACTCGAGGCCAAAAGCTCGACGCGGGGTTGCTCTCCACTCCCACAACCAGTGGACTCGGCGAAGCGTCAGGGAACTCAGAGTTGCTCAATTTCGGCGTCAGAGGTCGCGATTGACCGGGACAAAGAGGCAGCAAGACACTCGACGAAGGGATGTCGAGGAAGTGCTGGCGACGTGCGTAGGCGGACGGCAGGAGACCAGATGGAGCTGCTCGACTGCTTGGCTGGAGGGCGTTTTCTAAACTGAGCGTCCCGCTGTAGAACTGAATGTCGAAAGTTGAATTATTAGCCAATGAAAACCCTTTTCCATCCTTTGGAGCGTCGTTATTGGCTACACTTTCTAAAAATAGGCCAGATGAGGGACACACTAAGTGAGGTGTTGCACCCAAACTCAGTGTTGGCCAATCAGCAGCCGGCCAGATCACGTGGTTAGTAGTGTGCATCCGATATGGACCATGTCTCGTTCTCAGCGAGCAAGCAATCTATGCTGATGAAGATTTCGAACACTTGGAGTTCTCATCATGATCGCTTTTGAATGGTGCCTGGAGACCAGCGCGAAATTTTCGCGGTTGTTTGCACGAGGTTCCGTCTGTAGAAGTTGTAACGGCTGTCGCCGAATTGCCGGATGGTTGTTCAACAATTCTGATCGATGCGGAAGCGTCTAACTCGGTAGATGGAGCACACGATTCTGGGGATTGAGAACGACACGAGCACCACGAATTCCGCCGTCATGGTAGCACCAAGCATAAACGGACTCACACTGTTCAATTCGATCTTGATAGCCAATGCTGATGGCTTCGACAAAGTGGTTAAAGGAGAGTGATGGTCGTAAATTTGCGAGTGATGATACCACAGCTTGTTTTTGCTGGTTGTCACTACTTTCAGCACGGCTACTACGTTTGCTGTATTGTAGCAGTAAAGGCCTTACAGCTAAACGGGGTAGGCAATAACAGGCGATAGTTAGTTATTACATAACTGCTTCTAATGACAAGCACACCAATTCTTTACGACATGGCCGCAGTGTCATGTCCGACACAAGCATTCAGCGTATAGCGCACATTAAGTTGCTAAGGTTTCGCGAAGGCTACGAGAATTACGTATTTTCTTTGAAGAAATTCACAACAAGTAACGCCACTTATTTGGATTTTTCCGTAGTTTAACCAAGAGATCGTAGCATCGATGTTGTCTCCACTGCTGATAGTTGCGTCCGTGCTGGACCATCAGCCACAGGCCGATGCCTTACAGAATGTAGGGTCCGTTATCTGCTCATTCCTCGGTCCAGCACAGACAATTTCACTGCATGAAGCGTGCACTTTCAACTCAACTATTTTGTTAGACTGGATTTGGAGATCAAGTTGCACTTGTGTGTCTGAGAGAACGTGTGGATGGAATCTCAACAATTTCCTACGTTCAGATGAGCTCTATAATCGTTGGGAATTTATTGAAGCGATGAAAATTGTAGTTTCTCGAGGGAATTTGGAAGTAGTAAAGTGGTTGATAGCACGTTTTTCAGGTTGTGAAGTGGAAGTGGGAGTGGTTGAGATTGCCGCTGGAAAGGGACAATTGGAGGTGTTAAAGTATTTATGGGACCATGAGCAAGAAGAAGGTGCGGATAACAAAGTTTTTAAGGTGCAGTGGGGTGGTCAAAGTGTCCAAGAAGCGGTTATGGCTCGACACTACGAAATTGTACAGTGGTTGTACGAGCGGGAACTACATTCTCAAGATGACATGGAGATTGCAAAGGTTGTCTGCAGAGCTCTAAATATCGGTGGCAAAGCATTTGCAGAGTTCTTGCTCCCGACGAAGTATAGCACACTCGACCATACTTCCTATCACGTTAGCCAAGAGTGGATATTCGAGCTTAGTCGAGATTCTGCTTGCGCTGTTCGAGCATTTGCGGTTTTAGCAAAAGTTGGGGAGTTAGGCTTGATGCAAACGATTTTAAGGATGCACTCACCACTCCCAGATGATCAGAGCGAGTGGATATCCTACTGGGGAGAAGCACTCCAGAATGCGGGGATATTTCCATGTTGCGATGGCTCACAGATCATCCTGTCGGACAAGTTGCTCGGAACACGGACACCAACGGCACGCCATTTGTTCTGGTCTATTCTGCAGCTGGAAATGGTCACATTGAGGTACTGGAGTACCTCACAATTCTCGGATTTACTATTCCTTTTCAAGCAACGTTTGTGACGATGATTCATGCAATTCGCAAGGCCATTTGAACGTTTTCAAATGGATGCTAGAGAACGATTGGTGTGCCAGTGGTGCTCGTGCTTACACTTTGATAAATCAAGCTGCTCAGTATGGACACATCGAGATACTTGAATTCTTTCACAAATTGGTTTCACTGAAGGTGGAATATCCGACACAAAATGGCCCAGTCCAATCAGCTGTGACGCTGAAAGCGCTATGGGCTAAGAACATGGCGGTCAATATTGCTGCCTCGGTTAGCTGTTCTTCAATGGTTGGAAGTGAATCGTCCAGAGAGATGGTCGACGAATGTCATGAATGTTGCAGCTGGGCATGGTCACTTGGATACTGTGAAGTGGTTACATGAAAATCGTACTGAGGGTTGCACTCGTGAAGCAATGAACCGAGCAGCAGCTAACGGGTTCCTTGATATAGTGGAGTGGTTGCATAGCCACTGAACGGAAGGGTTAACCACAGATGCGATGGACAAGGCTGCAGCAAACGGTCATTTCAAAATGGTGCAATGGCTTCATCAGAATACGAGCGCTGGTTGTACTAGTAATGCCATGGATCTTGCTGCTGAAAATGGGCATTTGGAGATTGTCAAATGGTTGTCTGCAAACCGATCTGAAGGATGTACATCTAAAGCGACTGTGGATGCTTTGAACAATGGTCACCTGAGTGTTGCCCATTGGCTTTATAGACACTTCCCGCACTGCATTCCTTCAGACATGCAAGTTTCACTGTATGGTGCTCAGTGCTTTGAGGTCATATTGGTTTTGCATGAACAGAATCGATACGACGTCTGCTAGGTGTTGCTGGAGAAAAACCAAACTGCAACCGGATTATAAAGTGGTTGCAGGAAAAACATGTTTCTGGAATTGAAGAAGGCTCCTGAGATGAACAGTATTTCTACGGCCGTGAACACAGTCGCGTGCGCAGAAAACACACTTTACGTACACGAATATTCGCCTGCATTGCAACAAAATGTTTTCGATAGCAAGATGGTGTCCCTCTTCCCTATGAAGGCGTAGTACCAACAGCGATCAATGCACTGCCATGTCATTCACACCCCGCTCATTATTCATATCTCCGCCAAATGGTATTCGCTGAGTTAGCCGCAGCTCCGTCATCCTTCAAGACGATTGGTATGGAGCCACTACACCCTTCAAATGGCTGTTAGTCGTAGCGACATCCATAGCTTTCGACGTACAAGCATCACGGTCTTGGTATGCAACCACTTCACTACCTCAAGGCAGCCATACTTGGCAGGAATATTCATCACAGCTCCATCCACGGACTGATCACAATTTTCACCGGAGCAAGTATGGTGAAGCTCACAGATTTATCCGTCGACAAGTGAAGTCGATGGAATACTTCAGAATATCCAACCTTCCCTGCTTGATAGCTTGTTAGATCACATAGCATGAAGCACTCAGTGACGAATATGAGAATTGGTAGAGCTGCTGGCAAGTGGCCGTTGCGGGCTGCAATCACCAAAGTTTTCTCAAGCTGGCAACAGCCATCCCTTGATTGTTGCAGCAACATCATAGTGGGTAATTGTCCTCCTGCTGTGTAGATAATAAATGTAATGCTCTTCCTGAGGAAATATTCAAGTTTGAGTACCTGTTTTGGTGTGCAAACGTATAATGATGCCCGCCTTGGCTTCTTCTTCATTCTTCCTGAGGGTAATTATCCTGCAGCCATCCTAGTAGAATCTTGGATACGAATGGTAGCTGTACGCAAGTACATTTGCTTCGGAGTACCCGAAGAGACCTTGCAGTAAACATATCCAGGTACATCACGCGAAGAAAGAGGAGCGCCTCAAAGTTGCTCGCAAGCCAATCATCACGGATAGGCCAGTTGTCTTCTATCTCAATGAAATCAGCGACGTCAGGAAACTTTTCCGCAAGCCAATACGCGATTCGAAAGTGGCCACATTGTATGGCTACCGTGATGGCCAAGCGTGAGCATGAGTCTAGGCGATTCACATACAGCCATTTAACCACCTCGAAATGGCCATTTTCCGAGGCTTGCTGCATCCCAAACACCGTATTTAAGTCTGCTCGGTTTTCGTGCAGCCATTTAAGGGCTCCAAGATGTCCATCACGAGTTGCATTAAACATTGGTTTGTCCTGAAGTGCACCTGTAGCGGGGTAGTTGACGGTCAGCCATTCCAGTATATCAACATGACCTCTTTCTGCCGCCATATAAAATGCAATGTGTTCTCTTCCCTGAATCGAAAATGCCCCAACGGTTCGTCTTCGTTTAAGCCCTACAGCTTCGTAATCTCTAGGGCTATCCAAGACGTGGAACAGCTTCAGTATGTCTAATCGACCATGAAATGCAGCGTTGTGGATGACGCAGGTAATAGCACATTGGTCACCAATAAGATCTTGGTCCACTAGCCATTTCACGGAGTCCAAGTGAAATGTCCAGATAGAGGCCAACGTCGGTCGTTCAATTTCACCTCCAATTAATCCCAACTCATTCAAGTATTGCATGACAGCAACATGGCCTCTCTCCGCTACGCTTTGAAGTAGTTCGATAAGAAGGAAACTATAATGAAAATCATGCTCAAAGTTGTGACGCACTTGACGACCCAATGGATGCTCCATCAACCACACTAGCACAGACAAATTGTCATTGGAGCACGCTGCTTTCAATCCCTCGATCCACGCATCTTCCCAGTCCCAGTGTTTTTCTCGAAGTGGTGAGTGAAGTTGCATAATCTGCTGCATGATTTGTGCGCTTCCTCTTTCAGCTAAATGAACCAAAGTGGTTGCTGCAAGCTGCTCGTCCCAGTTCAAATATCCACCATCAAGCACTCTAGCTATGATGTCGGGCTGCCGACATTCGGTCGCATACTGTAGAATGGACGTGTCTGGGGGTAGTATTTGCTCTGCAAACTCGATGTCACCAAGCCTCAAAGCAGACTTAATCGCGATCACTCGATCATGGAAATCAAGTCCCATTCCTTCGCCTAGACACTGGGCAAGCTGTCCATTCTCAACAGCCTTGCTTATGACGGTGTGTCCCCACTTTTTTCCGTCATGAATCTGTTCAAATTGTACAGTGCTTTTCACGAAGCTATCGCCATCTCGAGGTGTTGTGGTCCTCTCTGTTTCGTTCTCGTTCGTATTATCAGATCTGTTCTCCCAGAGACATCGCAGCACACGTAAATGACCACCCTTTTCAGCAATCTTGACGATCTCTACAGGCCCCTCACAGCCTGAAAAATGGTCAAATAGCCACTCTACTACGGCCAGGTCGCCTCGTTCTGCAGCTATGTACAGCGACTTGATGAATTGCCACTGATGGTAAAACGGATCTGACCGCAGATAGTTTGTAAGAGACCACCCCGCCGTCCTATCCTCTACACGAGTGCAGCTTGCACTCCAAATCCAGTCTAACACGGCAGTGGTTCCTAGCCTACACGCCTCACTGAGTAAGAGACTTGGTGGTGGTCTGAGAAATCTAGAGATCGATCTGGAGATTGATCTCGTCTCGTGCTCAACGTTCTCCAGTGCTGGGTATTGGCGCAGCACGAAATCCACACAAGTCAGCATGGCACTTGGAATCTCAGCGAAGAAGAAAATTGTGAAATGCTTTCTCTAAACCGCTGTTCTAAGACTGATCTTGAATTAAGGTTCTTGATTGAAGGATTTGCCCTTTTGACTACCACTTTGGTATTGATGAGACGTAAAATGATCTTGATGAGCAACGAAAGACAGTGTTGCGCTTGAGTGCAATTCTCGTGCTTTGTACAATCAAAACTAGAATTTGTACTTAATATTTTGAGGAATGAATAGCTGATCACTAACATTCATGTTGACATGTGTACGGTTGGTGCAGTCCAATGCCGTCCTTCCCCGACATTTTCACTTTGCCACCTGCACGTTCGGCGCCATCCAGTTGTTGGACTGGACATGACACTCCAGCTGTGCCTCGTCTGAATCCAGAACCATTAATTGGACCCTTAAAAACTACCTACCTCCGGCCGGAGCGGCAATATTATCTGTGGCAATTTCGGAAATCGACCGAAGTGGCTGCTGAGTGTGGCAATGTAGCTCTAATGAAGTGGCTTTTCTTCCACTTTGCGATTGCTTCGTTCCTGTGGAAGTGGTAGAAGCCGCTGCTAAAAGGGACACTTGCCAATTTTGAAAGTTTTGCTGAAGAACGACACTGGAAGACATTTCAAGCACAGTCACACAGCAATGGCAGTCATAGGTGGGATTGTCCCTTATCAACGTGTGCCTGAAATTTCAGATCAAGGGCGTGAAGATGGGATCGTGGCGCATTGAAGTGGACGCAGCATGTTGCACTCTAATGAGCAGAAACATGCTGATATTGCAAGGTGGTTGTATCTAAACACTCCACACTAAATGGACAATGATGAAATTCGCTGGGCCGTGGAGTATTCGCTTCGGATTCACTTGCCAGGTTTTTCTTGCGCAAGGAAGGTCAATTGTGGAGTTTACACACGATAACCCGCATCCTGAGACGGTCGAGCGATTGCTGGAAGAAGGGTATACACGTCAGGATGAGCATTGTGCTGCTGTGTCGATCTACATGCTGGCGAGAGTTGGGAGACTGGATCTGATGCACCGGATTATACAGCTTCATTCGCCACCTCGTGCTCGACCTCGATTTAACTGGGTGAGTGAGTGGTTCTTTGCTACAAAAGAGGCGTGTAAGTTTGGAGATGTTGCAGTGGTGCGTTGGATGATGGAGCATCCAATCGGACTTTGTGTCGCTGAGGCATACGAGCATCATCACAGTGCGGGACCTGAACATTTATTTTGTCTGGCGACTCAGGGAGGGCACATTGACGTGATGGAATATCTCCATGGGCAGGGGTATGCGGACAACATTAAGGATGCTGCCCTCCTAGCTGTTCGTAATGATCGTCTCTACATTGTGAAGTGGCTTCTCGAAAACTACCCCTACTTACCGCATGATTTTATGATCGAAGAAGCAGCGAGACACGGACGTCTTAACATTCTGCAGTATTTCCATCGCAGCTCATATGTGATTATTTGCCTCGGTTTCGCCATTGATGTTGCTGCTACAAATGGCCGCCAAGACGTGGTCGAATGACTACATGAGAATCGTTCTGACGGATGCACCTATCGAGCAATGAATAATGCAGCGGGGAATGGGCATCTGGAAATGGTAAAATGGCTGAATGCCAATCACACCGAAGGCTGCACAAAGAGAGCGATGGATAAAGCTGCAGCGAACGGCAACCTAGTGGTTAAATGGCTTCATCACAGTCGCTCAGAAGGTTGTTCGGCGAAAGCAATGGACTTAGCAGCTGCAAATGGCCATCTCGAGGTACTCCGGTGGCTGTATGCGAATCGATCCGCGCGATGCATCGCCAAAGCGTTTGAGAACGCAATGCAGAACAGCCATTTGCGTGTTGCATGGTGGCTGCACGCTCGTTTTCTGACTTGGAATCCGACAGTGGACACTCTGAAAAGTAAAGAACCCAATCAACTCGACATTCTGCTGTTCTTAGACGAACACTTCCCAAAACTCTATGACACCGAAGGCCTGGACCAGCCGATTTTGGCTGTTATCACGGTAGCCACGTGTTAGAGTGGATGCAAGAAAAGCACATCATGATTGATGTTCATGACACGTAGGACAGACAATTAAGGGAGTTGACGTCGGCCTTGTCACGATTTTTGGGTTAACACGATCGTAGTTCACTGACTCAGGCGACATCAAGTGAAGAAGTGAAATAAGAATACAAGACTTTCACGGTGTGAGCAATTCTCTGCATTTTGCAATTAGCGAGACAAAGCAGTGTCAAAATGTTGGGACAACGCTTCTTGATCCGATCTGGCAAAGGGAACGCTACTTCACAGTACATTCGGCAGCTTTTGTTAGTGCCGTCCAAGACGGTGGTGGTGTGTACACCTTCTGTTATTTTACATGTATTCCAACTAACAAGTTTTGCTCATTTGGTACGTCAGATGGCTGTGGCAGCTTGTGGATGGGAATTTATTGCTGAAATAAGCCGCTGCAATGACTATGGCCGAACAATGCTACTAATTCTGCCCCAGTTAACAATGCTTGCCGTCATCGTATCCTATCTCTTTCCAGCGTTCAGCCTACGATTTCGCAGACAAGTACGTCGTATTACATGGACGTGAAAATACTATCATAACTTCAGCTACTCATTGGCTTACATCAATTTAGCCCACTAATGACACACCACTGCTTTAGATCGATGTCGCTGCGGTAGTGCTGATTCCGATGATATTCGGTGCAGCCATTCAATCGAGTTTTCGAGTGGCTATCGGCCTTTGCTGCTGTACTCGCTCATTCTGGTACGTTTTGCGAGTATTTTCCTGACGACATACTCCTTGCTTTATACCAATATGTCCTATTGTGATTCAACAGCCCTATCACGTTTCGTACTGGTGTGATCCCTGACACAGCGACCTGTGGTTTGGTAGTGAGGAATTGGTGCGGTTTGTTCTTAACAGCAGTTGCATGGTCTGCTTTGGCTTATTTACGTTTACTATTTGTACTACTTGTATATGCTTGTAGTTACATGGCCTTTATTCGCAAGATAGTGCACTTCTACGGTACAGCAAGCTTATTATCCCCTCTGGTACGATGCTAATTGTGAACATGAGATAAACTTTTCTTACTTTTGCTAAAATGTGGTCTTGCTTGTTAGACTACGGTCATGTTTACGCACGTCTCACATCAAAACTCTGGACGCGTACATTGTCTTCGTTTCCTCGCCAAGTTGCGTGATAAATAGACCACATGCTGGATACTCTTGAGGGTTATCACTCACCCTTCGTGAAAGCGCGATTTGGCAATTCAAGAGTATCAAAATCCTAGATTGCTTCTGCTTAGCGTCTCGCAATCTTGTATGGCGAGGTTTTCATATCCATTTTCTCATGGTGATTGCTCCAAACAAAAAGTGTTTTGGAAAACCGAAACAATGTAAACACGTTAGACAACATAGCCTAAGTACCTTGTCTTGGGGTTCTGCAGTTGTTCATTCTTCAATTTGCCTTGAGCAACCAACAGCGATGGGAACCTCGACACCGGTTGCAAATAACGCAAACATTACTTTCGACTCGGGTGCCGGGTTGATGGCGGAAGGGCCTGAGGCGCTACACGATCGGTAGTAGATAAAACGTTCATAATA
>PCFV01000427.1:10888-27205 GCA_002812785.1 Phytophthora litchii | reverse complement strand
GGCCCGGACGACTCGAGCGCGAGCAAGAAGGCGTAAAGAGAAAGAAACAAAAGCGGATGCGATACAGCTTTCAGTTCATGTCCTCTAGGATTCTTAACCATTAATTTCATGCTTCATCTCCTCGGGAACTACGAAAAGCGCTTTTAGTTGAAGTTTACAAGGTACACCAAACGATTACTTACAAGCAGCGAGTCCCAACCTGTCTACGATTGGGACTCGCAGCTTGTGAGTGATCGTGTCTACCTGTTTGAGATCGTCCTCGAAATATTCCAGGCGTAGTGGGTTTGGAAATCCTGATCAGCTAAATCGGTCGATGCTGGGATGCTGCTTGGTATTGCTGCGCTCGACTTGGCTCAGTTCAAGAGGAAGGAGCCACGAAAATAACTGCATTCAAGTGCTCGCTTTGTCGCCACTCCTGTTTCTCCGTCTGCCTGCGTTAGTTGCAGCACAGGTAGCGCCTTCAATAGATCACCTCAAGGTCATGTCGAAGAAAGGTGGCAATGAGATCGAGACGCTTGTGAAGGTGCTGGAGAAGGGCAACAAGGACAAACGCGACATTGTGATCGACGATATCATCTCGAACCCCATCTCGTGTGGCTATCTGCTCGACTTTTGTCAGAAACAAGTACGTCGTCTTGAAACTAACAGGTCATTGACACTCGAGCACTGATGTTGATGTGTCTGTGCAGTATTGCGCCGAGAACCTCAATTTCTTCATGGCTGTCGACAAGTTTAAGGATGAGTGTGGTCTCCTGGACTTCCGCGACCCGGAGTCCGTGCAGTCGTGCAAGGAGATGGCCGACCAAATTTGGGCAGACTTCCTGTCACTGAACTCCCCCAACGAGGTGAGCCTGCCGTCGGACGATCGTGAACAAACCCAGGAACGCATGAAACGCCCTGGTGAATTCCGCGCCAAGCTCTTCGACGTCGCTATGCAGGATGCCATTAAAACGCTGCAGAAGGACACACTCAATCGCTTCCTCAAAGCGCAGCAGTACACAGAGATGGCTAACAAAGTCTCATCCGTGCACGAGATGATAGTCAAGAGGGTGTTCGACTCGGACAACTCGTACCAGGTTGACATGCCCACAGTAACGACACTCACCGACGAGAAGATCGCAAAAGGCAACTTCTCGCTGGACGACATCCTAGGTGACAAGATCCTCTTCCGTGAAATGCTCGACTACCTTGAGAAAAGTACGTTGTTTGTTGTCGAACCTGCTCGAGAACTCCTACTAATCTGGTGTGGTTTTCAACAGAATTTAAAGCTGAGAACCTCAAGTGTGCTCGTCAGATCCGGCGGTTCGAAGAGATGGCACTTCAAATGAAGGCCGACGACCTCAAGGACTTTGCATGGAACCTGTACCTGTATTTCATCGCGCCAGGTTCCCCATTCGAAGTATCGTGCACGAACCTGGACCGCAAGTCTGTCCAACTTCGACTCGGCTGCCCCATCAAGTCCATGTTCGAGCCCATCAAGGAAAACACCATGCTGGTGCTCAAACAGGACCACAAGGCGTTTCTGCAGCAGCTGCAGACCAAGACACTCAAGGACCGACTCAAGGCGGAGAAGACCGGCAACTCACCGCAGAAAACAGGTTTCCTCTCCAAGTTTAAGGTATTCTAGTCAGCACACGAGTAGATGGCATACAACAAGGCGCTAAGACCGATGATATGCACAAGCCGAAATCGTTCAAATTACCTCCTGAATCGGGCCAAGGCGTCTAAAATACAGTCCACGACCACCACTTCATGTCGTTCAGTGTCTCTGAGCAGCGGCACTCAGCAGCTTCTGCTCGTCGATGGCTACAGCTGCCATCTCCATCTCCACGTCCTCCATCAGCGCGTTCACGTGTGCGTCATCCACCATATTTTCCTCCTGTTCTGCACTGTAGAACGTGTTTTGCACTGCCTCATCCTGCTCTTCTTCATACTCCTCCTCCTCTTCTTTCTCGTCATCGACATCCTCATCCAGCTCTGCGACTGTGCGCACCATTGGTCCATTGTTCAGCGCTTCCTGCGTCACGTCCACAGCAGCCACGATCTCCTCCTCCTCGTCGTCGTACACGAAGCGCGTGTGTTTTCCCTGGAAGACTGGCAGGCCTTTGGCCACGTTCTCCTCGTCCTGGAAGAACTCGGAACGCGCGCCGATCTCTGGCTGCGCACGCACGGCGGCGTTCAGTCGCTCCACCTCCTGTGTCGTGAACTCGACGGCCTGGCGCTCGTACTCGGCGGCTGAAATCTGCTGCGCGAACGCAGGTGCAGAGGCGTCGTCCATGGCGTGGTCCATCGTGGCTATAATTCACTTGAGTTGAGTATGCCACCAACCGTTATGAGAGACGACTGGTGATGCTGACTCTTCATTTAAGTCCGCAAACAAATCTTATTTGTACCGCACATGTCGCACGAAACCTACACTTTTTCTCGCTAAAGTCCGCGGGATCTGCTCCAGTCAAGTACGTCAGTGTGTCAATTGCACCATGACGACTGGAGCGTATGACCGGCGAGGCAGCAGCATCGCAGCGGATGTGGACGCCGCGATTGAGCGCGTGGTAGAGCACTTTGAGAGCAGCGATGTGGCCTTGCGTCTGGATGTTCTGCGGGCGTTGAGTGCTCAGGCGCGACTGGCTTTCGAGACCACGCGGGTGCGGGAGCGTCTGGCGCAACATCCCGTGTCCATGGACTTGATCCAGGGCGTCACGAGTCAGTCGTCAGTCTTCAAGACACTGGCCGAGAAGCTCAAGAAGCTCACGGTGGGACAGCTACAGCTGCGACTACGACGTCAAGCGCAATTGTGTCATGACCACTGATGTGCGCTGGACGCTCGAGCACAAGAGCAACAAGACCACGAAGAAACGCAAGAAATCGATGGCTCCCGATGCCAAGAAGAAAGGAGCAATGATCACTAAGTACAAGTTCGAGAGAGTACGAGAGGAAGACGAGCAAGAGACACTCATCAAGTTCTCGGTCGTTGTGGCCTTCGGAGATGATGATTCAAACCCGAGAGAGCTGCTGTACTTTGAGATGGCGTGCAAATATTCGTATCCCAAGAGTTACTACGAAGACAGACAGCAGTTGCCGTCAGATGATGAGGAAGACGAGAGTGCAAAGGAGGAGGAAAACTCTGAACTGGAAGGAGACAAAAATAATTTCGGGGAGGAGCTGCGTAACTTTCGCTTTGACAACGAGGTGCTGGCTGATATAGGCGAGTGGATGGGAGCGGACGAAGAGGAGCTGGACCCTGTGGATGTCATTGGCTTCTACATGGCGCTGCCTGTGCATGAGGACGAGTGGCTGGTCGATGAGCGTGTATGCGAGATTCTCTTCCAGGGTGGAATGGGAGCTGATAGCGACGAAGGAGGCAGCGATCAAGAGGAGGAAGATGTGTCGGAGTGTGTAGAGGAAGACGAGGAGGAGTGATCACCTTGACTGCAGCAACGCGTTAATATATCTAAAGACCACATTGACGAGGCTGTGAGTGCTGGGATCACGCTATTTTCAAGCGATCAAGCATCTCATGCCAGTAGTTTCGCTAAATCCCAGCCCCATCCGCGTGTTGTGTCTACATGAACATCATTGCTGGTTGTCTCGACTCATTTATTTGTTCATCTGTCGCAGGGTTCAAGACCAAGACTAGATATGGTGGCGGGCAAGCAACTACAGTCGCAGGGAAGCAAACAGACTTTGAGACGGCCACCTTCATCGACGCGAGATGATTGCATCGACGATTTGTACGAGAACAATGCTTTCGGGGACGAAGACCGCGAGCTTGAGGCTGCAACAGCTAAAGCCGAAAGCAAGGCGAACCGAAGCGCAGTGGAACCTCAAGAGTCCAAGGGTGCAAACAGCAAGTCTCAGGGAATCAAAGTGCAATTCGACATGTGGATAGCACGTAAGGACAAGTATGAACGAATGGCGCGGGCATTGGCACAGCTAGACGCGTCCCGAGCCGCTGGGGAAGAATCATGGCTGGAGGTGGCGGTGGCACTTGCAGCGACAGATTGTCAGCTGAAGACGGGCAAGACGTCAGCATGTGACTGTCCCGGTGTGTGTCGTGAGCCTGCGCATTCCGTGGTGAGGCAGCGCACGCGTTGCCAGTGCCCGGCACGAAAGTGCTCTCTCTGCAGACGCTGTGTCGGTACGAATCCAGGAGCGATTTCTCCCAAGATGATAGCAGTGCTGGAACCCTATGAAGGAGTCACCAGTGAGCCTTCGGATAGTACAAAAGGCATGCTGGATCTCGCAGGGGTGATCGTTCGCGCTGGTGAAGGTCAAAGTCTCAGCTTGGAGAATGGCACCAATATCTGCATCACGACAGCAGCCTTTCGGATGGCTCAAACCGTGTTAGCGCAATGCAGCATACTGGAGTCGTCTGACGGTGTGAAACTACAGCGACCATGTTCATGCCCCGTGCGCTCGCTGGGAGATCTCTGGGTCAAATGGACCACGAAACACCACACCTTCTCGCGTGTGCCGCTAACCGAAGATGAAGCAAAACAGTTCTCGGCAGGCACGAGGCAGATGATGGATCAAGACAAAAACGAGAACGGTTCCATGACTTACTACATGACGTTGAAGTGGCATGCAGCAGCCAAGCCCCAGAAAGGCGATACAGCCAAAATCGCAGCTCGTCGAGCACTCACAGCTGACCAGAAGAAACAGAATGCCTTCTTCCTCGGATTATGCAAGAAATACTGGCAAAAAGCTCAGCTTCGCGTTGCTGAATATCTCCAGAAGACGCTGACAGCGGCTGCAGACAGTGATCAAAGCTCGATCAAAGGTACTTCCGATGTAGAAATGGCAGCATTGAATCGTCTTGGTGTGCGGCGCATGTTGCTATGGCTGGAGGAGGATGCTGAAGCCGTGGAAAATGCTCGTCAGGAAGAAGCCCGCGAAAAAGCTGAGGGAGGCATCGTAGCACATAACGCGTGGGTACGTCGTAAAGACCGCCTGCGTATCCGAATGCCAGCTCCAGAGGCAAATGACGGCGCAAGACCTATTCGACAGGCTCCACCACCTCGGTTCGACTTCTCGCTTGGGTCTGGACTCGTTCGTCATAAGAAACCATGCCGACCACCAAGTTCTACAGCGGAGCTCATGCGGAACAGTGGACTAAAGTACGTTCACGCTATGAGTGAGGGATTTCAAGGTCGCGGCGGTGACTTGGAGAAGAGTAAACAACTGCTTGTTCAGCAGGGTCACGTACTTCGCGACAACTTCGATCAAGACAATGGAGACGACGACGACGATCCTGACTCGAAGCCATTCTCCAAAGACCGATACCTCTTTGAACGTCGCAACAACCCAGCATTGCGTGGGAAGCTTGAGGGTGACCGTCGCCGACGAGAACAAAGTCGAGAGAGTTATGCAGCTTGGGTAGCGCATAAGGCAATGAAAGATAAGGCTGTCAAATTCTTAGAGCATCTTCCACTGCCGAGAGAAGGAGAAGAAGGTGACCCGACTGTCGACAACAATGCCAGCTACGAAGATGACTTCGACGAGGAGTCAGGCCGGAGTGGGCCAGCAACACCGGCGACAGTGCGTTGGGAAGAGGTCGGCAAAGCGCTTAAGGCTGTAGATCGTACGCTGTTAGATGCGTGGGTGCGCTGGAGCCGCGGGTTTCGCAGTGCTGGGCGGTGTCGTGCTCTTTGGGAGAGTTTTGCGCCAGTTAGTTGTGACGTCCATTGTGCGTCGTCGCCGTTGCGTGATGTCTTTCTCAAGCTGCTGCATCGACCGTCGGGCGTTAATTACCGCCAAGCGTGTGTAGAATTCTGCACAAGGCGCCACAAGCAGGCGTTGGCTCGAGGTGATGCCATTGATGAGAACGGCGAAGAGCTGGATGAGGATCTGGAAGAAGCCAAGCTGATAGCACGTTATGGTTTTGTGACTGGCCGTGATCTGGCAGTCCTCGTTCGCGGTCTTGGCGTCGTATTGCAGCCTGAAGAGAGTCAGCGGCTTGTTGAGTTCTTTGCTGACCTAGAAGAGGTTCAGGGAGAAAGTGGACCTGTTCGGATTAAACTCGAGGCGTTCCTAGCTGTTGTTGGCGACGAACGTCGAGCATTGTGCCGCGGAGACACGGATCAGTTGCTGAGATCTGTGTGTATGTGGGAGACCGTCTGCCACGAATGCGGCATGCTAAATGCCTTTCAACTTGTACTCGGCACCGAAGGTTCCAGTCACCGACGTCGAGCTGAACTGCCAGGACATGTCTGTAGGCGTGAAAAGTACGGTGGCAGGTTCACATGTAGCCCCGAGAGCGATATGATAGCTGTGCGGCGTATAGCTCCTCGCCAATGCCCCTTTGCTAAATGGGATGATACCCAGGCCGCTCCGTTCCTGAAGAAATTGGAGCTATGGTCGGCCACACCACGTGAGCAGCACGTATTGCGGGAACTAGTGACTTCCGGACAACCTCCGAGTATACCTGTCCTCGAGCGAGACGATGTCGATGACACACTTGACTTGACCACGATGTTGCGCTTGCGATGGAAGATGTCTGCAAGTGGAAATGGTGGAGCTCCAGCGTTCTACCAGCTCGAGACAGCAGGTGCAGAAGGATCGGCAAGCTTCCGAGTGAGCGCTTACCACGAAATTTGCCGCGACCCGAAGGACTTTGCTGACAATGACGGTGTGCCTCGCGGCTCGTTTACGGTAACAAGTTTGTCGCCGAATACCAAGTACGCTTTCCGCGTTCGCGCGCTTAATGGCTTTGGTGCCGGTGCGTACGCTTTTTCATATTTCGTGACAGCTCCAGCGAGGCCTGCCGAACCATTAGCCATTGTGATAGGTCCACACAGTGTGAAACTCGCATGGGAGAGTTCCTCGTACTACATGCGACGCCTAGCAGAGCTGAAAGAGGTCTTTCAGGAGGCAGATGTCGATGGAAATGGTCGAATCTCGCGCGATGAATTCATGGAGGAAATTGAGCGTCGCAAGCCTAAGCTGGTAGCCTTCCTACAGCAAACCACATCCACAGCGACAGCGATGAATAATGGTGCAATGTCGGCAGCACCTCCATTAAGTGTTTTCGATGCCATCGAGACAGACGACAACGAGAGTCTTTCGTGGGATGAGTTCCTCCGCTTCTTTCATGGCGTGTTGGATCTCTCGGATACTGCATCACGAATCTCTCGTGCCTCCAAAGTCTCTTCAAAGTCGTTGAGCAGCTCACGTAGGTCGTTGCGTGGCTCGATGTCATCTCGTTCGCTTCAAAAGACTTCAAAGGGTACCAGTAAGTCAAGTCCTTCAGCTTCATCCTGTCGATACATTCTTAAACAGTGCTCGAACGAGTCTGCAGGCGAATACGTGGAGATCTACCGCGGTGCATCACCAAGGTTTGAGGTGCTTGGGCTTCACAGCGGGACGACTTACCAATTCCGTGTGCAGGCTGTGAACGCAGAGGGCCGAGCCAGTCTTCATAGCGAACCTGTCATTGTAAACACCCTCTTACCTACACCTGCTCCACCGAGTGTCAATATGTCGACTCTCGAACCTGCAGTTCAAAGTGGCATCGTGCAACTGCGCTGGACAGTGGCGAACGCTCGACCAAGCTTGTCAGCCGCAGCTTTGCGGGCTCCTAACGGTGCTGATGATCAAGTTTCTCGGTTACTGAAGGAATGGGCACAGGAGACGAGTTTGGATGATGGTGCTGTCGACTTTAAGGCTCGGTTTGACCGCTATGACGTTGATGGCAGTGGGTATCTTGAATTACCCGAGTTTCAAACGCTCTTGAGTGAGCTAGGCGTGCCCCCGACACCAGAGCGACTCGCTGCATACTTGACCGCTTTCGACCTAGATTCTGATGGCAAGATCTCGTTTTCTGAATTTGCTCGCTGGTGGACGCAGTCAGATGTTCACTACGTGCTGAAGCGTGATTCTGGCAGTCGGGATGGCGATGATGGCGATGCACTGGAACCAGGATCAACAAAAGCTGATGAGATGCGCCTTGTATGCTACCGCGGTTCTGAGGCAACGCCAACCGTTAGCGGGTTAGAGCCCAATACGCGGTATCGCTTCCGCCTTCGAGTCGTAGGAGCTCACGCATCGAGTGCACTCAGCGATGCACTGACAATATGCACCGCTCCTAGCGCGCCAACGTGCGTCGGACGGGTAGATGTTGGCTGTGACAGTGCTTTAGTTCGCTGGCATCCAGGTCCTGGTGGCGCTGTACGATACGCAGTGGACTGCAAACGCATTGAGACCATCACTCCGAGGGCTTCCACGTCCAATGATGGTCCCAGCGAATGGCGTCGCGCATATGAGGGCCGTGAGGCGCTGGCATACATTCGTGACTTGCAGCCCGAGACGGTTTATCGACTTCGTGTGTTTGCCATCAACAGCGATGGGAACCCAAGTGCGCAGTCGACGGTCTCGCAACTTTGCACAACTAGCAAAGAGGACACACAGCGCCGTACTCGGTTAGCCAAACGCCCAGCAGGCGCTGCCGACTACTTTACCATCGAATGCGGACCGGAAGAAGGAGATCTGGTGCTTGGCGATACTGTACTCTTTTGCGAACGACTCATGCGCCGCAGCTCGGATATTGACCGCTTTTCGAAACCGAGCTCAGGTTTGGCGAAGTCTTCGGTGTACTCTGTGATCAGCTCCACTGGGGGCGCAGAAGCCGTTGGAGAGCGCACCGTTGCAGCGAAAGTCGTTGGAATTTCTCGGCATCCTCGACTCGGCAACATGTTGGCACTCACAGTGGCGTGGTGCACTGTCCAGCTGTATAACGTGGAATCAGCTGCGACAGCTTCGAGACGTGGAGGCACGAGCATCAGCGGGAAAAAACGGATGACATCAATCCATACTGCTAGCCGAGAACTTGCAGCTAAGGGTAGCGCCGATGGATACTTGCTACCTGCAGATCTCAAAATCTCTAGACCTGAACGGAACTTGTACCGCTTTGACACCTTCCGAGCGGAGTGGGAAGACGAAGCTGCTCGATATCCAAGCACATGGGATAAGTAGACACAATGCGAGCTGTATCTGTAGATAGTGATCAACCGTGTAAGAGAGGGAAAAGACATCTGGCAAAGAGGATCTACTTACGTTTTGGCGTGTTGTCTACTTAGTGATTTGGATATCGCGAATGAGCTCACATAGCTCATCGTCGACGTACTGCGGTGTGTTCTGAGCCTTACCACGTCGGCGGCCCTGGTCATGTAGCTGCTGCAGCAACGTCTTAGCATCAGGCTCGTTCGTACCAGCTTTGCGGATGAAAACGACACTGTTTACATCCTGCTCACTGGGCTTCAGTGCAAGCACAGCACGCGATCCGGTGAAAACACGCTGCAGTCGCGCGGTAATCTCCTTGTACAAACCGCTGTCACGACAAGATACGTTGATAAGAAGTACACCGCATGGAGCCAACAGGCTATGCACGTGAACCAGGAACTCGTCCTCCACAAAATTAACAGGAGGACAACTCATGCCCACATCCCGCTGTTTGGCATCCACATCCACAATAATGGAGTCAAAACTAGCCTTATCAGCCACCGCGGACTGATCAGCCACATACTTCAGTGCGTCGGCAATCACCACACGCATGTGTTCATCCTGGCGGAAGCCGAAGTATTGCTCGGCCACCGTCACGATTGTCGGATCCAGCTCACAAGCCGTCACATCCATACCAGGCACAGTGTCGTGCAAGTACTGTGCTAAACAACCTCCACCGAGACCAAGAATCAATGTGCGGTGGGGTGTTTCCGGTGAGGTCCTGGAAGACAATGAGGCCGCATGAAGAGATGCTACCATGCCCTTGTGATACTCGAAGGCCAGATAGGACGTGTCTACGCCAGCCTGCTTGGCCAGAGCCTTCTTTTTCTTCTTCTGGTTCTTCTTTTTGTTGTTTTTCTTCTTCCTGGCAGCAGCTGCTGCCTCCTCGGGTGTCATATCAGAGGTTTGACCAACAGAAGGGGTATCAACCAGAGAAGAGTTGGCAGCAGGAGAACTAGAAGTAGCGCCTCCGCGGGCCAGCATTTTCACCTCACTTTGAATGACATTAGTGTTACTGAGGAACACCAGACGACGAAGTGTTTCGTTGTCTTCCTGCACTTCCTCCACAAAGAAAGCTCCGCTGAGCGGTGACGTACCCTGATGAAGAATGTTTCGCGCACCAAGCCCTTCCTCCACCGTCAAGTATGGGATCTTTTCATCAGAGCCGAGCGTGTCAGGGGCCAACTCCATGACTTTAGCGTTCAGCTCTTCCTGCACCTTGGCAGTGCTCTCAAAGGCGTGACCACCACGACCCAGAGCAACGATAATTAGGCGGCTAAATCCAGCTCCGGCAGCAAGCTCGTTCGTTCCCTCCTCGGTCGAAAACATCCATTCGTGCTCACGACCCTGAGGGATCAGGAACACAGCACAGCTTCCATTGGGTCCGCGCATGTGGGCGTCTACCAGACGCAGCGTAAATCGCGGGTTCACCTGGCCATCCACTCCTCCATTCTGTGCTACACCCTTAATGGTATCCTTCTCGTCATTGGCAATGAGCTCAATGACTTCTTGTCGTCCAACCTTGAGTTGTCGTAATGCTGCCTGCGTCATGGCGAACCACTGAGTAGCCTCCACCTCATGTGTCAACCAGCGCTGTCTTGCATCACCTGCGTCACTGATAAATTGCTTAGCATTGTATTGTGCTTTCTTGGCAGTCTTAGTGTCCGATTTGGGACCCTTCAGCGCCGCTACCAGGAACGGAGCGAAGGGTTTACGCGCCTCTCGCGGAAGCTCCTGCACACCAACACTCCAATTCGTAGGATCTGTCTCCTGGCTTTCCTTCAAGCAGAAGAAGCCGAGAAGATGTTGCAGGATAAAGTCCTGAGCCATCGTCACGCAACAGTAGCGACCACCAGGCGCCAGTACGCGTCGCACCTCACGCAGCATCTTGGTGGCGTCGGCCTTGATATCGGTCGTGTCCTCGGCCATGAGTGCGTCCAGCGCGCCCTTGTCCATCACCAGATCGAAGCTCGCGTCCTGCAGCGCGCGCATGTCCGTCATGTCCATCACCTGCCACTGCAGCGTTGGCTCCTTGCGCCGCATCTCGTCGATCACGCGCTCGCTGAAGTCCACGCTCAGCAGGTTCGCGAAACCATCGGCCGCCAGCTCTGCACTCAGCGCTGAGTTACCGCAGCCCACGACCAGCACGCGCACTTTGGCCTTGAGACGGCGTAAGAGCGACGCGGGGGCGTCATCCGGCAGCCCGAGAAGCGCCTGCAGCCCTGGACGCAACGACGCGTAGTCTCCGTACCACTCGAAGGCCTTCTCGCCTCGCTTCTGGAAGAACTGGTCCCAGTATTCCTGCTTGCGGAAGTCCTCCGCCTTGCGCGGCAGCAGCTCGTGGCCCTTACTGGTCATCTTGGAGAAAGAAAGAGAGTGACGGTCACTCGCCAATCATTGAATATGGATACACCTGTGTAAAACGATTGGGTACACTTATAGCTACTTCATGAAGTAACGACAGAGAAGTAGTGCTACCAATGCGCCCCGCAGCCAATGCGTCATTCGAGCGAGTGAATCTCCCAGCATGGACGGCAGCAACCCCCGTACGTGTGCACTAGCTGATCTCGCCCAGTCCAAGAGCCCTTTGACTCATGTTATCATGTGTTTGTATCACCAGCCAAGAAGACGTCACTGAGCGCCACGGCCAAGGAGTTCTCCTTCAACCGTGGCGCCACCACTTGGACGCCACCTGCGTCCTTCACGCCGCCGCCCCCGGCTCCTGCTCCGTCTCGTGCCTTCGACGTGGCGATGCCTGTGCCTAAGAAGGGTGGCGCTGCTGTGCTGGGAGCCACGACCGCGGTTCCAGCTCCTGCCCCGCCTGCTGAGCCTGTGGCCCAGCTGGAAGAGAAGGTAGAGAAGCTGGTCGTCGAGGAGAAGAAGGAGGAGAAGAAGGAAGAGCCCAAGACTGAGGAGGCTGCGGAGGAAGAAGATACCTTCGAAGAAGTGGAGGAAGTCGGCGATGAGGACCCGCGTGAACATCTGAACGTTGTCCTCATTGGTCACGTCGATGCTGGAAAGTCCACGCTGTCAGGCAACCTGTTGTACCTCATGGACATGGTGGATAAGCGTACTATTGAGAGATATGAGCGTGAGGCGAAGCAGCGCAACCGTGACAGTTGGTTCCTGGCCTACATCATGGACACGGGCGAGGAGGAACGCACCAAGGGTATTACCGTCGAGGTTGGACGTGCTCACTTCGAGACGGAGAGCCGTCGTTTCACGATTTTGGATGCCCCTGGACACAAGAACTACGTGCCCAACATGATTCAGGGTGCGTCACAGGCTGATGTGGGTATCCTCGTGATTTCGGCTCGTAAGGGCGAGTTCGAGACAGGTTTCGAGCGTGGTGGACAGACTCGTGAGCACGCTATGCTTGCCAAGACGCTGGGTATCAACAAGCTCATCGTGGTGATTAATAAGATGGACGAAGCAAACTGGGCCCAAGAGCGTTACGACGAGTGTGTCAACAAACTGCGTCCGTTCCTACGTATGTGCGGTTTTGCTGTGAAGCGTGATGTGGCTTTCATCCCTGTGTCTGGACTGCATGGCGATAATGTGAAGGTGCCGCTCGACAAGGCCAAGGCACCGTGGTACGAAGGTGACTCCCTTATCAATTATATGGACAAGATGCACATTGCCAACCGTAACCCTGACGGTCCCATGCGCGTACCCATTCTGGATCGCTACTCGGAACGTGGCACCATTGCCTTGGGTAAAGTGGAGTCAGGTGTTCTCAAGACGGGACAAAAGGTCGTGCTGATGCCTACGAATACCCCAGCTGTGGTGAACCAAGTGTACATCAATGACCTGCCCGTGCGAACGGCCAAGCCTGGCGAGAACGTGACTATCCGTCTCTCGTGCGGTCTTGATGACGTCCAGAAGGGTTTCGTGCTGTGCGGCGCCAAGGAAGAGACCCCGCCGCGCGCTATCCATGCATTTGCTGCTCAAATCGCTCTCGTGGACACCCTTGAGCACCGCCCGCTACTGACTGCTGGCTACAAGTGCATTTTGCACATTCACACTGTTGCTCAGGAATGTGTGGTCGCGAAGCTGTTACGTCCTATCGACCCGAAGACAGGCAAGCCGGTGAAGAAGCATGTGGCCTTCATCAAGCAGGGCCAATCGGTCGTGTGCCGGATCGAGGTGGAACAGAGCATTACGGTTGAGACGTTTGCGAACATGCCACAGCTGGGCCGTCTCACTCTTCGTGATGAGGGTAAGACGATCGCCATCGGTAAGGTGCTGGCACTCGAGAAGTAAGGAGGTTGGACCTTAAGATGCCGCAGAAGGACAACGGTACTTGATCGGTGCTCTGTTAGACAAGAGCGGGTCTTCATTGCTGGTTGTAGATGCCACGCTAGGCGTCACTTTTCCATCTTCGTCATTGGTCTTATGATATGGACCCGAGAAATTGCATTGTTTGCTCGCGCTATTGTCTGTTACCTCTGACTCCCAACGTTTTCTACTACTATCCTTTAGCAAAACTCTTAAACCCCAGACGAGGCAGCAACCGCGCTTGACATTTGCTCGCGCGCGATTGCGAAAATGGCAACCAGTGAGGCTAACTGCAACTCCTCTGTCGTGCCATTCGACAGGCGGTGCTCGAGCTTAGCCAGTTCGTCGTATAAATACATGCGGCACCGTGGTGGCAGCTCCAGCTCCGTGGTGTAGCGGTATACGTCCTGCAAGATGTCGCTGGTAGCATAGCCCTTTAGTTTCTGCATCTCGGCGCATTTGCGAACCGCAGCCGTGTAGCTCTCGTTGAATAGCCATTGCGTCACGGACTCGATATCCTTCGGAAGCGGATTGCCCGTGCACAAATACACATTGGCCTCATTGACGACATCATGGGCCATGGACGTCGCCTGCAGAATGTTGAGGATTCGACGCATGTCACCTTGACCCAGACGTAGAATGGCCTTGAAGCCGTCCTCCGTCATGTTTAACCTGGTGGCAGCAACCAATTAGAACCTGACACTACAGAAACTACCAACTGCAGCACGTACTTCTCTAGTTGTGCGATGTGCTTCACTCGACCGCTCACTTGGCTCTCGTTCAACGGAGCAAAGCGGAAGCGCGTGCATCGCGACTGCAACGCTGGGATGATCTTGCTCACATAGTTGCAGATAAGACAGAAACGCGCATTCTTCGTGTACTTCTCGATCACCCGACGTAGCGAGAACTGCGCGTCATTCGTCATGGAGTCGGCTTCGTCCAGGATGATAAGTTTGACGCCTTGACTGAAGAGTTTCTTGGTACCAGCGAATTCTTTGATTTGGTTGCGCACGACGTCGATACCGCGGTCGTCCGACGCGTTAAGCTCCAGCACCATGGAACCGTAGTTCTTACCGTACAGCCTCCTCGCCGCTGCGATGATCATGGACGTCTTGCCTGTGCCTGGGGGCCCATAGAACAGCAAGTGCGGCAGCTTCTGAGCGTCAATGAGCCGGTTGAGCGTCGAGATGATCTCCTGGTGCGCGATGAGGTCGTCCAGCGACGACGGACGATACTTCTCCACCCACGGCCACGACTCGGTCGACCGATTGCGGCTCGAAATGCCCTCGAATGCGGGCGCGTCCTCCGCCGACTTCATCTCCACGTCCGCCATATCTCGATGTATGGCTATTTGGCGCGGAGACACGGTATTGGATGAAATGATGACCAATCAAGGGCGGCTGAAAAAGGCAACTTCAGCTTCGAATTCTGGAAAATTCACGAGCTTTTCAAATAGGACCAATACCTTCCAGTTACGAACATGACGCCACCTGAATAAAGAGCGCAATGTCACAGTTGCCACTCAAGGTCTCGGATCTGTTTTCTTATCGCTGAAAATCCAATCAGGCCTCCACGACACTAGTGGTAATATTTACCAGATAAAATACTAATATTTATAATCGAATGTTTCTAAATATCCGGAAACATATATCCCATCCGAATAGACTTGGGTACACTATATTCCACAGGTTTTGCGCCTAGTTTTTTCTCCGCAGCGTCGATTTCTATCTTCATTTTCGGGGATATCGAAACGCAGTCATTTCCCAATACAAAGCGATGGCGTCCACAGACCCGCAGGAGCTCGAGAAGCTACAGGAGCAGATTCACAAGGGCACACAGGAGACCAAGACGTATCTCGAGTCGGTAGGTTCTCTATCCAGCTCTTAGACCGCCTCAACCTCTAACGTTGCCTCTGCTACAGCTCAAGGTGAAGTTGGCCGAGTACGACGCGCAGTACAGCGTCTCGGAGACGGCCTCGTCCTACCTGCAAGCGGCCATCGAGCGCACTCACAAGTCGGTGGACGAGCTGAAGGAACTGGGCGAGTCACTCAAGGAGAAATCCAAGAGCACGTCCGCCCCCGTCGTGGACGTGGCCAAAGCTTCGTTCAGCAAGGTACAGGCGGCACTCGACGGCCTCAAGGAACGTGGCCGCAGCTACGACGACAAGTTCCGTGCTAGCGTCACGAGCTCCGTGGACACTGTCAAGGGCGGCGTCTCGTCGGCTACAAGCTCCGTGTCTACGTCCATTGAACATATTGTGGTGGCCACACGGGAGCGCAGCAGTTCGAGCTTCGAACAGCTTAAGGAAACGCTGTTTAGCGCCGGATACGGCGCCTACGTTGTCGCTGGCGGCGTTGTGGGCAAGGCTGAGGAGCTGGACGGACGCTACGGTGTTGTAGGCACAGTCTCCGGCGTTGTGGGCGCTGTGGCAGGCAAAGTGTCGGATCTGGATCGTGCACTGGGTGTGTCAGCCACGGCCATGAAGGTGGATGAGAAGGTGACGGGTGGTATCGGCACGGACCTCGTGAGCAAAGGTGTTGGGCTCGTCAACAGCTCAGTGGAGTACGTGAGTGGCGCGCTGCAACAGGCCAAAATGGCAGCAACGGAAGAGTCGAAGGAGAAGGCACCCAAGACTGTTGAGGACGCAACGGGAGTGACCAAGACGGTCCCCAAGGACGTGTAAACTTCAGTGCACAGGTAGGGGGTGCCGTCATTTCTGCACTGGCAGGTTGCCACTAAATATATCAATGCATTAATCGACCATCATCACGCTTTGGTTGTAGAATTGACAAGGTTGACGCGACATCTTGAGGTGGTTCAACCGCCGGCTATTGTGGGCAGACAATTGCGCCGGTTGCGATAGAAGTTGTGTGCTTGTACCACAGGAGGTCAAGCCAAGTGCTTGGGAGTGCGCAGGTATCGTGCGTTCATTCGTCGTTTTTGGCGCGTAGGTCGAGATTTCTCGCTCTCTCTACGTCGTGATTCCTCGTCGCGATCACAGGGGCCGGTCGCCCTAGCCGCATGTGCCTACTGAATCATTAT
>PCFV01000427.1:0-10878 GCA_002812785.1 Phytophthora litchii | reverse complement strand
TCTATATCCTGGCTCCTGAAGAGGAAAGTAAAGCTTCCAGCATTGTACCGATACAACTATCTATGCAAAATATGATACATTCGACTCACAAAATGAAGCGCCTAGTAGTGCGAGATCTACTGCGACGATTTTCTAAAAGGATGAGGAGGGCAGTCAAGCGGAGGATGAAAGGAGAAAGCAGACGACAATGGATCGAGCGAAATCTACACGACTCTGAAGTCGGTATTATGCTGGATGTAATACAGTGCTGGCTAAGGTGAGGATTGCAATGGACGTCAATCGACTGGGGACTAACTCCTTGGATTTGCTACGTAGTTTTATAATGGTGATTTCCATAATGAAGCTGAACTGGAAGAACCCTGACACCAATTTTACTACTGGGTATCTTGTGATCGACACAATTAATCTATTAGCGACAATAGCGAATCTTGGTCTAAGGTATGTGGAATTTTCGATTTTTAATGTAAGTAGCGTCTGACTGGTGTATGGCCGTAGATTTTATTCAGCGAGCAACCGCAAGAGCTTCTTGTTGCACTGGTTGACAGTGGTGGAGATAATATGTGTGGTGCCACTCTTGGTCGAGTTTATAACTGGGACCACAAATTCGGCGCCAAATACCTATGCGTTCCGGTTGCTTATGATGCTGCGCGTTATGAGATTATTGCAGTTTTACCGTCTCTTACGTCTTGCAAAAACAGCAAAGCTTCGACAAGGCCTTCTGATTTGTCTGACTACACTTTGTATCATCATGTGCGCGGCTATCTTTATGCAGGTAAAGTGTGCCACGGCTGATAGTGCAATCTAAAACAAACTGACGATCTCTTATTTCTGTAGACTATTGAATATTGCGATCCAGCATACACATCGCAGGTTTCGGGAGAAAATTGCCAAGATATGACGTTCTTGGACGCCATTTATTTTGTATGCATCACTATTGGAACTGTCGGGTACGAATTCTTGGAAGACGACAAGCTCTGACCGAAAGTAGTAATTGCTGACACGATTCACTCTGAAATTTAGATTTGGAGACGTCGCACCAAAAACGAATTTGGGTAAGGCATTCGATGTGGGATTGATTTTTTTTGCTGGAGGATTGATCCCTATTCAGATTAGCAGTTATTCGTACATTCTCAGTCGAGAGGTAAGCTCCTCATCGAATGGGAGATTATTATTGAAATCTAATTCATTTTTGTCGTAATGCAGACCGCTTTTGATAAAAAATACGAGCCCGATAAAAGCACGCAGCACGTATTGCTGTGTGGAGAGGTGGAAAATGGTGCATTACTCTTCTTCCTGCACAACTGGCTCTACAAAGATGAAGAGCGCCGAACACGTCGAAAAGTAGTGATTTTGGCCCCCACATTGCCATCCAATAATTTGAGACGAGTTTTGCTTCATCCGGACTACGAGGAGCGTGTGATCTACCTCCAAGGTTCTGCCATGGTTGCTGCTGATCTTCAACGTGCGGCAGCACCATCAGCAGAATTTTGCTTTGTAATGGTAAAAAAGCACAGCGGGACACTCGACCAAAACGATACAGCAGCCAACCTTATCACATGCTCCGTGCGCAAGAATAATCGGCACGGTACTGGAGCAGAATACTCTTACTGGTAGGTGACTAAGTCAAATGCTAGTTATCTAACTTATTTGTACTACGTTTTGAACAGCACCCCTGCACGTCCAAGTTTCTAAGTTAGATAATACTCGGCATTTTCACATTTCTGGAGCTACTGCAGTGATCTGTTTGGAGCAGCTAAAGCTAGCATTTTTCGGAAAATGCATGTGGATTCGAGGGTTAAATCCATTCCTTGGAAACCTCATTCAAAAGTTTACTCACACTGACGAGAGCAGGTACGGCGGTTGTTCGTTAGAATCAACGATTGTTGTATAGCACTTGAGGACTAACACACACTCCTGCGTGTTATTCTTTTCCTAGAGGATATTGGCTTTCCGATTATCTTTCAGGGTGTGAGCAAAAGATATGTGAAGCTTCCATTCCTCCTTTTCTTCTGAATATGCCGTCGTATGGCACTCTAGCCGTGCTACTTTATCGTGAATTTGGCGTTCCGATAGTTGGTTTGCGAACAATCGAAGACACGACTACTGTTTATCCAATTGATGAAGAGCTATCAGATGCGAATTTCCTAAGTGTTTTCTTCATTGGCCGAGGGAACGATATCGCATGCAAGATCGAGAAGCTGACCCCTGCTGTTTTTGTTCGTCACCCTGACATAGCCCCAGCAGCCTTGGGGGTCAGTGCTAACCGAAATATCCGAACTGTGGCAACCATGCTCACTGCCGCGATTGAACACAAAATACCATTCGCACGCCGAGTATCCGTAGGTTTCGGTCGTGACCGCCGCACGAGTGCAGCCTCCGAAAAAATTATGGCGACCATGAACACGAAGCAAATGTCAGCTAGAAAAAGCTCCCGGATGAGTATGTTTTCCAATCGGACAATGGACAAAATTGCCCCAGTGGACCGAGAAGAAGATGAACAAAGCGAGCACGTGTTTGAGAGTGAGGATAACCCGCCGATAGTTTATCCGGAGGATAACCGACTGGATGCCCGACGCTTTTCTTTATCTCGCCTGGATTCTGCCTACGTCACTCCGGATGAAAATTATTCCTTGGGAAATCCTGCGGATGCACCAGGAGCATCAGAGGACAAACTTTCGAAGCCTAGCATCCCAGTTATCTCGTTAACTCCTGCTGAGCTAGTAAAAAAGGCAACTACACCGCGCGGCAGTGCGAAAGACCCTGCCATAAAGCCCCTATCAAGTCGGTTGCCGCTAAGTGCTAGAAGTGCTAGAAGTGCTAGAAGTGCTAGAAGTACCAGAAGTGCTAGGAGTGGCAGGGAGAGGAGTACATCCAACGACAAAACCATTTCTGGACAAACAACAGGACCAACTCCAAGTCCCAGTGTAGAAGACTTGGCCTCGCACATGTCTAGAGAACCGTTAAGGAACGAAGACACTACTGCGCATAGTGCTTCCGTTACCAATAACAATCATGTGGGTCCGCAACTCAGTGATATTAAGGCATCCCGAAAATTGACTGCACAACTCACGGAACGCGAAGACTACTATCACGCTACGAATTGGGAACCTGCTCCTCTCCAACGACCATCAGTAGCAACCAGCGGAAATCTGAGATCACGTGGTCGTCATTTGTCACTTTGCTTCCGGCGTGACCCACCACCGATAACACTGAGTGACCACTATGTGGTATGCGGAACTCCCAGCAACTACGATGATTTTATTGCCAACCTGTGTGACCTGAATGAAAATTGCCCCGGTGTGATTTTCATTTCGCAGCGAACTTTGACAGAGAAGGATATTCTGGCACAGCAGCTGCATGAACGCCTATATTTCGTGCGCGGATCACCGCTCAGTATGCAGATATTCCACTCGGCCCGGATGTTCTACGCGCGAAGTATTTTGATCATGTCGTACTGCGGAATGGAGAGTACTAGTAACATGGACCTCGAAAACGATTTGGACGAGAATATGGCGGATGTCGACGCGATCACTACACATCGATTCATTAGCGAAGCATTACAGAACGAGTTGTCTAGACTACAAATCCAAGGTGTTAAACAGACCAAGCCCATGCCGTTTATCGTCGCCGAGATGATTCGCCCCAGCAACGTCAAGTTTCTCATTGACCGAAGTGGTTCGTTATTTAATGCAAAGGAAGCAGCGAAGGAGACACGCCAACGTGATCTGCTCAAGGACGTCAAGTTCCTCGACAGCTCTTTCTTCAGCCCACTTTACACATCTGGGAACATTTACTTCTCGAATATTATGGACGCACTCATGGGGTCGTGTTCAAATCAACAACTAATGATCGAGATGGTGACCCAGCTTGTGATAAGTGGTAACATGAGTATGAAAATGCCGAACCGAGTGCAGAGATCACGACATCGACTGACGCAGATCCCAGCACCGGAGCGATACCATTTTCGCCCTTATGCTTTGCTAGTAGAAGGGTTGCTGCACAATGAGGTACTGTTTTCCGTGAGGTTGTTGGCATTTCTACAATGTGCTTACCCTCGTTTATTGTCTCATTAGAACACTATGACGCTAGGTATTTATCGGAGTGTCAGTACAAGTACCTCTCCGCAGTATGTTTTCACGAACCCGCCAGGAGACGAGCTTGTCACTCCACAGGATCTACTGTTCGTGATCAAATGAGGGAGGTTTGGCAAGAAAATTTGCAACGCAACATCGCGTTCATGTGCCTTCAATAAAGCGTGGATTATAGCGTTATAGCGCAAAATTCCTGGCGATCAACTGCGATGAGTGCATTACCGGACGGTGCCCATTGAACACCGAGTGCTTGGAATGATTCTGTCAGTACAATTGTAAGTGAACTGCGAGCACAAGCCAAATTCTACCAATCAACGTACCAGTGGGTATGTTGACCCACGATATGCCCTCAGTAGTCCAAAGATGAACACGATTTTCCCCTGACGTAATTGCGAGTCGAGTGTGCACCGGATCCCATCGCAGGCTTCGGACAGACTCAAGCAGCGATACGACTGAGTGCAGTGTTAAACTCTCAGTACGCCAGATCCACACGTTATACGGCATCTGATCGCTTTTGGTAGCAACAAATGCGGAATCGGCACTCCACATAACGCGACTAATTCCAATTTTCGGATTTTCGGTCCTGCACAACATATCAAAATGATTTCATGGTCAATAAGGAAAACTACTTGCTCGGGGGTGTTTACTTACAACGGGTCGGACGCGATTGCCCGAACGGAAAATGGTGGTTCACGTGTCACGAAACAAATATCACGAGCCTTTTTGCCACCAGAAGCTTGAGCTGCTGCTGAAGCCGCCTGCAACGAGTTGGACAGTAATAAAGAACTCCGTTGTGTCACTGCGACCCGCTTTCCTTGCGGGCGGTCCATGACGTTCGTGTCAGCGAAGTTTTCTTCGTATTCAACCTGCCAGTTGCAAGGTAACGAATTATTGCATTCAGTCCTCCAATCTGCAACATTGCAACACGACTTCAATACTCACGGCTGCTTGGTTCACATGTGATTTCGTGACAGCTATACTCTCATGGTGAAAGTCCGCGACGGGCTTCCAATTGATGTGACTCAATACACGCAGGTGTTCATCATAGCTTCCAAGCGCTAGGAACTGTCCGGATGCCGACCAGGTCATAGACTTCAACCCCAGCGCGTTCTCATAAGCCTACAATTTGTGTCGTCAGCGACTGCTATCAACAAGTGACAGCAGTACCGTACCTGGTACTTCGCCAACAGTGTGCCATCAGGTGAGTAAAGAAGCACCCTGAACTCCAAGTGAGTGTCTCGCACTGCGATCGTCCTGCAACGTGCATACCAGTGAGAACCAAGTCACCAACTCAACTCTTCCACGTACGCGTCGTCAGGTGACCACTGAATCTCGATGCAGTCGTAGCTCTCGATTGAGAAATGTGTCGTAAGTTCCCAACTCTCGCAGCTGTAGATCCCAAGGAAATCTCTGCAGTCGTGTCGCTCTGCTACTGCGAGGAATTCACCATTATTGGAGAAAGTGAGTCCGTCTGCTGCCAGTTTGGGGCTGCGGATGGAGCTCCTTGCGGTCGGGTCCTCCAATGACCACACAGTCGCGTGCAGTTGAAAGTCCGACACGGTCACGACATGACGCGCATCGGGTGTCCACCTGGCGTGGACGAGTCCTGCCACTCCCTCGCATATTTTACAGCTCCAGGACGCGTCTTGCACGGCCCAGAGCTGCACCATAGCGCGTTTGTACGAGGCTGTGAGAACCAGCTCCGAGTCTTCCGACCACATTAGCGTCTGCACTACGTCTACAGTCGAGTAACGCTGCACAATTTGCAGAGACTGCGTGTCTTGGATGACTAGACGATTGCCACTTGCTGCAGCGATGTATCGACCGCTTGGAGACCAACGCACGAGGCCATGAGCTGCACGTAGAGGCGCCGACACCTCCGCCGATGAGGTTGTCATTGTCTTTAATTAATGGAGACATGTTGAAGTGGACCACATCTATCCAATGTAGCCATGTTGAAGTGGACCACATTTCTTTTTTACTATAGATTCGAAAATGGGGCGGGGGAAGAAATGGAGCAGTATGGAGGACCAGGCACTAGCGGCTACGTACGTGACGCTGACGTCTGCAGGGCTGAAGACGGGGAATACGTTCTGGGAGAGAGTGCATGCTCGATTCGAGGAAGCGAGGAGTATTCGCGCGTTGCAGAACCGCTGGGTTTTCATCTCGGAGGAAGTGAAAGAGTTTGTCAACTGTTTGGATCTCGACGAGGGCAACGAGGAGGCGGTGGAGAGAGCGATGGACGTTTTCAAGGAAAGGAAGAGTAGAGACTTTGAGTTCTTACACTGCTGGAGGATCCTCAGACACTGCCCCAAGTTTGGGGGGTCGGGAGACGCGAGAGACCTTGAAATGGACACAAAGATCGAGGTTCCAGTTCCAACTGTCGCTGCAGAGGCGCAGCTAGAGACTAAGACGCCAACTCCAAGTGTAGAGGTACAGCCAACTGCTAAAACCAAGAGAGCAAGTACTGCGGTAATACCTCCTAAGACGGCAACGATCGTGGACTTGAAGGAAGAACTTCCACAGCCAACAACGACTGTGGACTTGTCCTTAGCTCAGCAGCAGCTCACGAGTGAGTTGCGTCGGAAGAACGATCTGCAGGAGGATGAGTTGGCTGTCAAACTTTTCGGAGAGACACCCGAGTCGGCCGAGTCGCAGAGGTTCTTTGAGCTACTCAAGAGGAAGAAAGTTCTACTGTTGGAACAAGAAGTCGATGAGCTGGAACAGGCTCAACAGAAACGGCGACAGCGCACAGCTTAACCAGTAATGGGATAATGGTGATGTACACGGTACTTACTCTTGTGTAGTGCTTACGGCTGTGGGTCTGGGAGATGACGGGTATCGTAGCGGTCTTCAGCGACTCGATTCCTCGGAACAGGCCGGTAGATGACTCGACCGTCAGCGCTCGACGTCCCATTGTTCGTAGCAGGAGTGTACTTGGGCCCTTCCCAGTAGATCCGACCGCAGCCGTTGCAATTCCAGAATTTAGTGACGCTGGTAGGGACTTTTTTGCGAAGTCGCTCCGACATTTTCTTACGCGCAAAAGCGACGTCGATAGGGGAGAATGTGTCCGAATTACAGCGCGCACACCGCGATGAGCGAGTGTCTATCTGATCCAGCAGTCCGAACTGCAGTTTGACTTCTCGAAACTGCTTGTGACACTCGTCATCCGATAGCACAAAACAAGCACCAGCGTCTCGACGGCTAGGAAGGCTTGTATCGCGAGTCAAGACGATCCGATCCTCCTTAGCTGCAAACGCTAGCATAACACTCTTAGGATCCTTATTTCGCGTTGCTTTGACCTCATTAGGATTCCAGGCGACCACATCGACTCCGATCGTACGCAGCCATCGACCGACCTGAGTCACCATCGAGTCTGCTAAGAACTTGTATTCGAGGACCTTTGGTTCCCTCTCTGTGGCAATATTACTGTAGTGGGCGTTGGATTCAGGTCGTGCACTGGAATCACGCGGAATCGAGATATCGTCGATCAGTTTGATGCTGATCAAAGCGAAGAAAGCTTTCGACTCCATCCAAATTACTTTATGTAGCGATCCAGATCCTGCTACGAGATATTGCCCGTGTTGCAAGCGCGAGTCCGCAAAAACCTCGATTTGAGCAGAGTTCTCGCCACCTTTCGGTCTCCACGCCTTGAAACCAAATGGGGCGACTGTCCCCTGTGTAAATCCAAACACACTGCGGCATTCTGATGTTGTCGCCAATCGAACTCTGCGACGCCCAACTTCACATACTTTTGCAAACTGTGCCATGTCAAGCTTGCAACTGGCATCGATGCAAACCACGGTGGGTGTTTCTAACCACAAAATGCTCATGTTAGACTTCAATGACGCGCGCTCTTCTTGATTATACTTACCGTCAACGAAAATACAGATACTGTTCATAGCAATGAAGCTTTGAGTGTCTGTCTCGCTCACGAGGCCTTCTAGCATCGCTGCAATCTGGTCCATCGACAAGACTTTCAACGTTGTGTCAATCGTACCATCCAGTTCGTGCAATTGGGAAACTTTTCGTTCCTCCCACACTCGTTGAATATCTTGGGAGGTTACCAACGGAGTTTCATGCTGTGCTTCGGTTGATATAGCACAGCGTACGAGCCACTTCTTTTGATACTCGATACGCTGAGAGATGCCTTCTACAATCTCAGCCTCGTTAAACAACATTGTGTGGTCAAGTTCGCCGATACACTTGAAAGCCTCATGCCAGTAGGGCACACACTTGTCATCATCGCTGAGTTTTTGCCTTAAAAGCACAATGTTCATTAGATAAACTACAAGTAATAATCGAGACGCAATCATATTGACACACAGCTTGTCGGCAATTTGAATGAGGCACAGGGCGTCCAGTGCTGCATAATTCAACTGATTCTGGGAAAGTGGTCGTTGTTCCCAGTCGCTTAGCTGCATTCGCTGTGAGTAGAGACGAATGGGTTATATTACCATAACACAGGTGCAATGGAGCTTTACAAACCTTGTCCAAAGGTTTGCCTACAACGTGGTGAACGCATTGTGATAAGCTGATACCCAATGAGCCTCCAGATTTCAGATCTAGTGCATTTAACTGTCACAAAGAAAACAAATTCAGTGACGTCTCACACACATTAAATATAAAAGAACATACATCCAAGAACGGCGAAATAGTTGCAAACGCCTGACGCTCGGGAAACGTTTGTTGGAGGACTAGATAACAGAATTTTGTTTAGAGCAGTGACAGCACCAACATTCATAATTGTCGTCGCACCTTTCAAGTCCGACTCAAAGTTGAAGCCCAACTTGAGCCATTGAGTGGACACTAGCAGACTAAGAAGGAAGCTGTCAAATAAGAGGTCATTGTCCTGTATCAAGTCAGGTCAAGAAGAAGATGAGTGGGACTGTCAGCAAACAGTCTCTATCATCCGTACGTACATGAAGCGCCAATAGGTCGATAATGAACACTCGGCTAGACGAGGCTATCTGCAGAATGCTCGCAACTGCTGTCGTTGCCGTAGATCGTGATGTAATCGGCTTCCATTCCACGTCCAAGCCTACCATTTCGGCAACGTTGGCATCGGCGTCGCTGGCACCAAGGTTTTGCCCGAAAAAATGTTCCATTGCCTCTCTCACTCCGTCCTCCGAATTACAAAACGTAATGTTTTTGTTCTCGAAAGGTAGTGTGAGAAAATCTCCGTCGTCAATAGCATGTTGGTTTGAGAGCAAGCTTTCCTTGCTTCCCCGGTGGTTTTGAGGCATAAATGCGATGTTAGGATCGAAGCCAGCAGTTGTCATCTTCTTGACTAACTGAGCGGAATGTTCCACCTCCCTGGCGGCGACCATGTGTTCGAGCAGCACTTTTTGGAGAGTGATGTCACTGCCAACAAAAGTAAGTGCGAGATGCCAGCGCTGGGTTTCAATGAGCCGCATGAGACCGTCACGGCTGTACAGCACATCTGTCATCATCATGTATGTCAATAGTCGTGGAAGCAACAACTATACTAAAACTGCTGCACTAACCAATGTCGGGATATTGCTTCTGGAGGTTGAAGCTTGACACGAACCGGTGTGCCTAAAGGAAATGTACCAATTCTATGTGAGACTTGTCAACGCTAACACTGTTGTGTCTTTAGCTTACGCGCTTGAACTCCCGAAGTTTGATCGTTTCGTCGATTAGTACCTTGGCTAGTGCTGTGATTTCGTTCATCAAAAGCGTCCGTGGTTAAGTTCGGAGAGTATTCTCCTAAATGAGAACACAATGAGAACAACAGTTCCTACCTATGTCGTCAGCTTTAAACGTTCTCACCAGCAAGTCTGCTGATGTCCAGTCCTTCGTCTGTACCATTCTCGTCACAATGAACTCCAATGGCCAGTCCACATCGGTGAAAGTCTCGCACAACTTGATCAGCGCTGCATGACTCTTTGATGCAAGTAGATCATCGAGTGCAGCGCGTACGAGACCAGGATCAATATCTGTGATCCTGAAAAGTCCCAACAATTCCACCAACAACTTCTGGTCCTGTAATCATAGTCGGCATAGTCACACAAGGAACGCTGAGTTCAGTTTAACAACCCCCTCCAACCTCATGCCGTACAATATTTGAGCTGTTGCATAGTCCTCTTGTGCAGAAACTCCGGAGTTTCTCATTGTTTCTCCCCTGGAGTCGACAAAACTCCATCTGCTGATTGGTTGCATCTCCACTTGTGATTCTTTTCAAGGCATTCACCACTAGAAATGCCAATGGGGCGTTGGGTTGACATTTTTTGGCGCTCTTCTTGTCAATCACGAGGGTCTGCAAGTGGCAGCCCTTAGAGGCAGTAGATCCATCGGATGCTGGTTCTTGAGCCAGCGTCAAGAGTACTCGCACCACGAAGTCCCAGAAGAATTGCGCGTGTTCTCCGCTGCTGAGGCGCGTGAAGACATGGGTCAGCGCTGACTCGAGAGCGAGGAACTTGTTGCTGCCGCGCGTGGACTTGGCACTGTAAAATGTCGAGTGGATACCACGCGTCCATTGCTCTGCAATGTCATCAGAGCGCATTTCATTGCAGCGCGAGTGGAAGAGCGCTACCAGCTCTGCTGCGGACGTCTCCATTGCCAGCTGATTGAGTTGTGAAAGGCAACTGTGGGTTGAAGTCGTTTTCCGGATGCGTTTTTATCCGGACGATTTCAGAATTGCAGGTTTTGCGGCCAATGAAAATTAAATATCAGGCCAATAAAAATAATTTTAGCTAATAAAATATCACTCTCGTCAATACACATTCTCTACATAACATTGTGTGGTGTAGGGAATGCCAGTTTT
>PCFV01000426.1:0-27205 GCA_002812785.1 Phytophthora litchii | reverse complement strand
GGATAGATGATCATATTCAACCATATACTCCTATAGCTTGTCATCAAGCTATTTTATCCACAACGATTACCATATTGATGCTAGATAAGACAATGTCATTTGAGTCTAATTGGGACTGGTCTGTGACAAAGGAAAACGACATCCTCAGAGGATGTCGTCCCAGAGACTCGTCGCGAAGTTAATATTAGCTGGTTATCTTTGCAGTGTCGGCAACCTCAGTTTGGAAGACGTTAAATCTTCCTCTATCGTACAGCTTGTTATGATATTGCTACCTATTTCTGCCTTCAGTTGCTCCTTTCAATAGTCATGCGAAGCCTCAGATGTTCAGCTGAACATGGCGACTGGGGCTGAGTATTCCATTCAACATTTTACCAGAGAATCCGCAACAAGCACCGTCCAAAGAAGCTCCGAGTAACATGGGTGCCAGTGTATCGATCGAGAACACGCCGTATGACGAGACCAAGTTCCTTCAGTCGAAGGCCATTATGGAATCATCCGCTGATGATGCTGACAAGTTTGCCCAGCTCAAATCGATCTGGACTGATGGCGCCCCGCCAGGTGCTGATGGTCACCACAAGAGTGTCAAGGATCTCCCAGATGGCCACAACGAGCACAAGGAGAATGGACACACCCACAGCGACGAGCACCATAAGGTGGATGGCCATACCCACGAGGGCGAACACCATAAGGAAAACGGTCATAAGGAGCACGAACACCACCACAAAGAAGGCGAACACGCTCATCATGAGGAACACCACCATAAAGGAGAAGAACAGTGTCACAAGGAGGAGCACCACCACAAAGAAGGCGAACATGCTCACCACGAGGAGCACCACCACAAGGGTGATGAACACTGTCAAAAAGAGGAGCACCACCACAAGGAAGGTGAACACCATGACCATCACAAGGAGGAAGCGCACGCTCACAAGAATGGAGAACATACACACAAGGAGACACACGCTGCGAAGGAGGATGGTCATGCAGAGGCACCAAAGGACGACCCCAAGGGCCCTACCTCCTCAGCATCTACAGGCAGTCTGCCAAATGCTCCTTCTGAGCACAATAGCGAGAAAATCTCGAAGGAAATGTAACCTCCTTGTCATAGGTGCAGCTTATAATACGCACCACTAGTAATTAACACTTAAACAACTGAGCTACATGAACTGCACTCGAAGTGTGCGCCTCGAAGAGAATCAATCAAATTGTACTGATAACCTTGCACACAAAGCGACACTCAGTTTGTGACGTCAGTCAAACGTCGACGCGCTCCCTCCAGTATTTGCGCATCTCCTCACACCTCGTATATTTCTCCATCCTTACAAAACCTTTCATTTTCTCTTTATTAAGTATCCTTCACCTCCTCTCCAACGTGTCATTCCGCATTTAGCCATCTCGTGCTCAAGTCCGTCATGATTGCTCGTGGCGCCAAGTCCCTCAGCTGTAAGGCGTCTCCACGCGCCGCCGCGTTCTCTACCGGCGCAGATATCAAGGCTTCTAACCTCCAGATCGAACGCACGTCCAGCCCTAAGGCCAAACTACCCAAGGAACAGCTCCAATTCGGCAAGACGTTCACTGATCACATGTTAGAAGTGGACTGGGAAATGGGCAAAGGCTGGGGCAACCCTGTGATCCATCCGTACGGCCCCATCTCCATGGATCCAGCCAGTGCCGTGCTGCACTACGCCCTGGAGTGTTTCGAAGGCATGAAGGCTTACGTGGACGGTGAAGGTCACATCCGTCTCTTCCGTCCGGACATGAACATGAAGCGTCTTAACAACTCCATGAAGCGTCTTCTCCTACCGGAATTTGATGGAGATGAACTCACCAAGTGTCTCGCAGAGCTCATCCGTCTGGACCGTGACTGGGTTCCCAAGGGAGAAGGCTATTCGCTCTATATTCGTCCTACGGGTATCAGTACCCAAGCTTCTATTGGTGTCGGAGCTTCGGAGAAGGCTAAACTCTTCATTATCCTCTCCCCAGTGGGTCCGTACTACCCGGAGGGCTTCAACCCGGTTAAGCTGTGTGCCAATGACCGCTACATCCGTGCGTGGCCCGGAGGTACCGGTGCTTACAAGGTTGGAGCGAACTATGCTCCTGGCATTCTCCCCCAGTACGATGCTAGTGAGCAGGGTTACTCCCAGAACTTGTGGATTTTTGGACCGGACCATGAGATCACCGAGGTGGGCACGATGAACTTGTTCATCCACTGGATTAATGAGCAGGGAGAGAAGGAACTTGTCACGCCGCCCCTTACACGCGGTGACATTCTGCCAGGCATCACGCGCGACTCAATCTTGCACTTGACCCGCGAGTGGAACGAGTTCAAGGTTACCGAGGGCAACATCACCATGAAGCAGGTGCAGAAGGCCAGTAAGGAGGGCCGCATCATTGAGGTCTTTGGCTCTGGCACTGCTGCTGTGGTCTCGCCTGTGTCCACCATCAACTACATGGACGAGGACTTGGCTATCCCGCTGGACGGCACGGACGGCAAGGCTGGCAAGCTGGCAGAACGTGTCTGGAAGGAACTGTCTGACATCCAGTACGGCCGTCGTGAGCACCCGTGGTCGATCGTTGTGGACTAACCTTAGAGCATTGACACGAGGCGTTCAAGACTGTGTACAGATATGCGCACCCACTCGATGATGACTATTATGGTGATAGGATTGTCGAGACACTGCGAGTGCACTGGAACGCTGAAGTAAGTAAATCAATGTGATTCTCTGCTTAAATAGTGTTGACGCTTGTGTTGCCATATCTTGAAGAGATCTGGAGAAGAAATGCTTCTTGTGTTGACCAATGTTTTGTAGCTCCAGATAGCCACTACACCGTTTTGCGCCTGTGTTTCTGGCGCTTCTCGAGATTTGATGCTTGCACTTCACCAGAGCTGGAGAGACTTGTTGTGCTTGGTCGTCGAGATCGTTTGGGAATAGTCTCCAGCTCATCGATTCCAAGCTCTTGCTGTCGCCGCTTTTTCTGGTCGAACACTCGTTGGTTGCGTATCGAAAGCTGGCGATGGTGTTCGCAATAGCTGTGCATTGATCCGTTCTTCTTGAGCGTGCGAGGTTGGGAACATTTTCCTTTGCGGTAGCGACATTGAAACTCCTGTGGTATTAATTTGTCGGATTCCGCAATGTCTGCAGCTTCGGTGTCAAGACTTTCAAAAGCTGTCACGATCTCGTTGGTGTTTGCAGCAGTAACGTCGGCATTGGTGATGACATTTTCAGTTTTCACATCGTTTTGCTCCGTCGTCTTGTTCAGAGGGTAAAGTGGTGGCAATCCACCCAACGTCATTGACGCATCAACCGACGACGTATCGAAGGATTGATTGATTGCAGATGGAAACATCGACTTGAAACTTGGCAACGTCCAATCTTCACGGAGGCAGAGTTTCTTGAGCGAGAATTGCATGATGTTGATGTCGATGATGAACAAGTGGTTTGGATAAGAAAGCAGGACATGTAGACGAACACTTGGAGTTTGTATAGTTGACTTCAACTTGGGGCGTCTGTGATATCGAGAAAATCGGCAACATCTCAGCTGCTGCGAAGTTTATGACGTTCTACCGTTGATTACATGGACTTTTGCTTCCCTATCCCCCTCTTCATTGTCAAGGGTATCCGGTGCCCTCCGAGAGATTTTAACTCGAGGGACTGCACAACGATGTTTCCGTGACGTTGGAAATTTTTTACTTTGTATTGGTGATGCTGCACCTATATGGCTGATCGTCGGTATTTTATCACCATTTGACTGTCAGAGGACTTGATGTCTAACAACGAGTTGAAACAGCGGATGGTGTGAATAGAACGGTAAAGGTCGAGGTAGTATTGCTTCGTTGGATTCAAGTTGTGCCAACATCTAATGGACCCGTAAAAGGCAACTATTCAGCACCAACTCGTATCCAAATCCAAGTTACCACACAACGAATACCGAAATCCGGCTAGTGTCCTGAAGGTACACTACAACTAGCGTTCAATGCTGTTGGTTGAAGTACATCGAGTTGTATTTGACCGATTGTGAAAAATAGCAACGGCATTGTTCCTGCTAGAGAATAATACTCCTACAATTGTATTGGAGTCGTATGTTGCTCATGGTTGGAATCTTGAAAAGGACCATTGATCTGCAAACGTGTTGCAGTTCAGTCGAAGCAGAACCAATGCAAAGATATCCGTGTCCGTACGTGCATTCAAAGTTGCACGTCACTGAATTGTGCGGTGGTCGTGGCTTTCACGAAATCTCGTGGGATCTCTGGGAGATCATCTCCGACGCCTCAAGTGCCGCTTCAAATTGTGGGCGATCTTGGTTCGTGTCCGTCCATTTGGTCATCGGCGTCGAGTCAAACGGATCTCTCGACCCTTTAGCGTGTTAGATCGTCAATTTGCGGTTGTCATAGCGTCACCAAAGATGAAGACCATGAAAAGATCCTATCCAAAGGAGATTCGATCAAAGGATCCTTTCAAAGCGATGGTCAGCATGAGCAGAGGCAGATACTCGAAGCTTGGAGTGTCTCGATCACTTCACAATTTTCTTTGTCAAGGAAACATCGTCCGGAGATCAAGACCAAGCTTACTAGTCACTGAGTGAGCTTCCTACCGGGCTATTGCCACCATGAAGTCTCCGACCAACTACGGAAGTGAAAATGAAGAAACGCGCTTCATCCGACGTGTTGCGGCACCGGATCGACCCAATAACAAGCGACGCCAGAAGAAACGTCTGGCCATCGCTGGAGCTACGCTCGGTCTATTGGCCGCGTCGGCTGGAGTAGGCTACACAGCCATGAAAAATGCTAGCTCGACAAGTGCCGTCAAGACGGCCAAACTCGAAGCCAGCATGTCGAATGAGGCGAGGATGTTCATGTCCAAGCTGGGTGACGCCTTCCACCCCGATTTCGACAAGATCGACCAAGATCATGACGGAAAACTGTCCAAGAGTGAAATTATTGCTGACCTGACGGAGAAGGAAATGGTCGATGTCGACAAGGTCAAAGCATCTGATCTTCCTGAAGACATCAAGAAGAATGTGGTCGCACTACTGGAGAGCAAACTCCAGAGTGACAGTGACTGTACTGAGCAGGTACTGGACCAACGCCAAGTGGCTGTGACACGAACGGACCATGAAGTCTTTTACTACATGCTCGATGTGTTCTGCCCGAGGGTCACTATTGCTGTCACGCCTCCGGACCAGGAAGAAGAGCAGGAAGGTTTCGGTGGATCCAACCAGCAAACGGTTGAGATCCCAACTCCTGATGGAGGTACCACTGAAGTTGTCATTGTCGGTGAACCTGAAGACGGGAAGCAAACCATTGCGATCCCCGACAACAACGGTGGATATACGACAACGGATGTTAGATCCATTGAGACGCCAACTGGTGAGCAGAAGATTCTGATCCCTAACGCTGAAGGTGACATCACTCCAGTTGTTATCCCCCAAGTACCGGATGAGGTAATGGAGAAGGCTGAGCAAACCGGTGAGCAAGCCCAGGTGGTGAACGTGGTGACGGACAGTGGCGAGACGGAGCAGGTGATCATCCAGGGTGAACCTGATGAGCATGGCGACGTAACTGTACAGATCCCTGATAACGAAGGTGGATACACTGAAACAACAGCCACGGTTCAAGAATCATATAATGGCGAGCAAAAGATTGTTGTCGAAACTACGGATGGCGATGTCATTCAAGTTCCTGTACCGGAACCGGTCAGCGAATCGCTTGGCAATCCGTCGACTGAGGAACAACCAGCTGTGCAGCAGGTCGTGGAGGTGACCACCTCTGAGGGTGAGAAGGAACAAGTGGCTCTTATTGGCGAAGCCGAGCGTGGCGAACAGACTGTCCAGATCACTGACGAGAGCGGTCGCACAACGATTGATGAGGTCAAGGTGATTGAGACCCCGTCCGGCGAGGATAAGCTGGTACTTCCGGATGTCGATACCCCGGTGATTGTTCCCGAGGTGCCGCAGGAGGTGATTGAGCAGGCCGAGCAGACCGGTGAGCAAGTGCAGGCGGTGAACGTGGTGACGGACAGTGGCGAGACGGAGCAGGTGATCATCCAGGGTGAACCTGATGAGCATGGCAAGGAGACTGTGAGCATTGTTGACGATAATGGTGAGGTAACGACCCAGGAAGTGAAGGTGCAGGAGACTCCATCTGGTGAGGAGAAGATCGAGGTCGCGACTGATAATGGCTACGTTTCCGTCGATGTCCCCGAACCAGTTGCGTACGAGAAGGAAGGCACTGGTGAACACGGAGGCTATGAGCAGCCTCAACAAGAATCCAACTATATGACGAAGGTTGAGTTCCGCGATTGGATTGCGAAACACTACGAGGACAAGCTTTCTTATCTCAAGGAGGAAGAGAAAAAGCTTGAGGAAGAAGTACGAGCGAAGGCTGGTCGTGTGAAGGGACTCGAGGACTGCATTGAGCAGGCTGCAAATAAGGTATGTGTGGGCCTTGTGGAACCTGTGTAATTATCGGTGTCTAACGTGACTTTGTTTGTTTTCTCAGTTCGGCTACTACGGTGTGTATGAGCAGCCACCACATTTCCAGAATGCCGTGGACTGGGTCCAGAACGAATGCTGGGCGCAAGAGCATTGGGAACCTGAGAGTTCACCTGAGCACCGGATGCTGCGACGTTAATGGCTTTGGTGAAGAAGTGTCTGCATCCTCGACTGTAACCCGGACGATGCAACACGTGTTGAGACAATGACGAAGGGTGGCGCCTTGCATGGCTGCATATTCCGTTGCGCTTGTAGTAGTGACCTGCACGTGCATGTATCAAAGAGTAGTGTTGCGCATATAACATCCACGATAATGTCAATAGTCTTGTTAACTACATTTTCAACAAGAATGAATGCTCACGAGTTGCCTATCACAAGAGTGAAGGTCAAACTTCAACTAAATTCTCTCTTCTGATTGGAGGATGGATCTATGTGCTGTGGGCCACACCATCAACTCATTCCGCACTCTCTTCTTGACTTCATTTGGTTTCACTATGGGCGACCTCTTCTTACGAGCTTTAGGCTCTGATCTGGAGCAGACTCAGCGCGCACTGCCCCCACACTGCTTGTTCTGCGTACCACAGCCCCGATCGCTCCTCGCTGACGAAGCACTGACCCAAGACATACTCTACACTCACTTCCTCACGCCTGCAGGTGAAGAGGAGCCGCAGCGGCGTCTGGGCGACTATGATACGCTCAACGGTATACTTAGTATAATTTTATTTTTTTCTAAAACTATTTTCTTATTTGTCAGAGTGATGGTCACTTCAACATGTTTTGATTAGGTAAACAAGTGGCAGTCTTGGGTTCCCATATACACACTGGAAAAGGCTTTAACGACCACAGACAAGTACGGATCTTGCTATCTGAGAAGAGAGAGATTCAGCATCAAGAGGTGACGGTGTTGCATATCAGTCGACCTCTGGAAGGTGGCATCGAAGTACCAGAAGACCCCAGTGAGATTGACGTGGCTACTTTCAGAAAGTATACAGCCATATTAAGATCGTTCCCAGAGAACGAGCTTGTGTTCTACCAACTAGATGAAACTATTAGTCAAGTGCACAAAATCTGTGTTCAAGAGCAGGTGTACGAAAGGTACAAACAGACACTACCAGCAAATTTGAGAGAAGAATGGGAAGCAGCAGTGGAAGAGTTAATTCATGCAGGAAGTTTTGACGATATGGAGGAAGACTATAGACTACAGACTAGACATGGTGGAGGAGTGAGTCATTTACTGCAGATTCAACAAGTGGTGGAGTGCTACTTGATGGAGAGTCTGCACGACTTGATTTTCCCGAGAGTTGTGACGAGTTGTCAAGAACAGGATAAGAAGCTACAGCAGGTCATGTATTGCATGAGACTATATACTCCAGAAGATTTTGGCTTGCGGAAGGAGTTCCAGGTGAGATGCAGAAGTCAAACGGAACAGCTGAAGCAGTTAACTCACGGCTTGCTGTATTCTTTGCTGCTGGCTAGTGTTTTGCAGCTGAAGCACGTGACACACTACTCACTGTTGTTGAGAAGAAGACACCTTTAGACATGCTGCTGGTTTTTAAGGCATGCATTGATCGCGTTGGTGATGCAATTGCGCAGAACGTTAAGCTGCGCCGTTTAGATTTTGGTACGGTATTGGACTTGTTGTTGTTGTTGTAGCTGCCTTCTCATATACCTTGGTCCTTGATGTTGTAGAAGCTTACCAGCTAACAACGGACGACATTTTGGATCAGCTACTATTTGTGTTAGTGCAGGTTTTTAATCAAGTTCTTCGGGACACACCTGACAGAGGTGTGGGATCACCGTCACCGTTCCCAATCGCTGCCGTGATACAATACATTTCGGATTATCACTTCATCAACTCGAATACGACAGCACTGGGCTTTACGATAGCAAATTTTCAAGTGGCTATCGAATATTTTCTTATGCGTGGGGATCATGAAGAAGACTGTAAGGATTGTGCAGATCTCGCGTTACAAGGTGAAAGTGATGGAATTCGCTGTTCACGGACCATTGATGAGTCAAAGTGCGTGCGTGCAGCACATAGAATTCGGCGAGACCTTATGCAAGGTGTGGAGAATGTAGAGCTTGCGCGGCGAGATACTGGGACTGAAACTGGACAAGAGAGTCCCCACCCACCCATTACAATGTCTCACGATTCAGCTGGCAGTGAAGGGACATCCACGGATCGGCTATGCATTATTGGAGAATGGTCTACTGGTGGAGGTGACAACGTTGAAGACTACTCTATTGAACCTTCATCACTTGCAGTTAATCCGGTCAAATTCGTTGTGGACGGAACGCAGACCACAGCGAACGATACCAACATAGTCCATGTCAGCGGCGGACAACGTTTCTTCGCTGTAGTAGCTGAAGATGGGAACTTGTTCACGTGGGGCGACAGCAGTGGAGGTCGTTTGGGATATGCCATTGCTGATGGCGATTCGCGACGAGTAAGCTTGCCACAGCGTGTATTCGCGTTAGAGCAGCACACGATTATTCAAGTTTCTTGCGGAGCTTTCCACACACTGGTTACAGATCTTAATGGCCACGTGTTTGGGTGGGGAAGCAACGCACGTGGTCAGCTGGGATTTCTGTCACCAGGATTTCCGTCTACAGCAGTTGAGACACCATCTGTCGTGGGAGATCTTCGGGGCTTGTATATGAGCTCTGTAGCGTGTGGTGAGTACCATTCGCTTGCTCTCTCTTCCGATGGCCGCGTATTTTCTTGGGGTTGCAACAAGTATGGGAAACTTGGTCGTACGACAGAAGGCATGCTGGATATGGTGGTGAGTTTTCTATCCCAATACTTTCTATTGCTAGTAAACATATTTTCTGACGATTCCTGATTCTGTTCATCCAGCAACCAAGACAGATTGATGCAGACTGGACTGGATGGGCTATGGATATGAAGGTCAGAATAGGTAGCGGAGAAAGATACGTTGTTCGCCGCATTGCAGCTGGGAAGGATCATTCTCTTGCTATCAGCAATGATGGCGCAGGGTTCACATGGGGACGCGGAGACTCTGGCCAACTTGGGCATGGCTGCTACATGGACGTTAGCGAACCGAAGCAGGTGATGGCGATCTCGGCTGCAATCTCGGAGAGATGCGGAATTATCGACGTTGCAGGAGGAAACGATTTTTCAATTTTCCTGCTTCAAAATGGTACTGCGTACATTTGCGGACGGGACCCTTCGCAGAGCGACGACAAGCTGTATCTATCGCCAGCACTGCTCACACTCCCATCGACTCTCGAGCGCGAGTTCTTTGGGCAGATCACAGCGATATCTTGTGGAGAGGTGCACTTCACGCTACTAGCGAAAAGCGGGGCGCTGTTGCTTTCGTACTCGAACTACTCCCAACCCTCACCTGACGCAGGATCAACCACAGCAGAAGTACAGGAGAGACGCGTTGTATGGGTGAAGGAAGCTGGTACTGTCCATCGAATGGTATGTGGCGCCTCACACACGCTCGTTGTCGTCTAAAACCTGTCAAGGTTTGACAACAATATCACTCTGCCATCTTTACTGTTTGATGCCAAGAGCTGACTTTTTTGAGTATCGAAGTAGCAATGGTGTTGATACTGTAAACTGGAAATCGATCAGCATCGAAGACTGATAATATGAGCAGCATGTGCAAGTCGTACTCTAGGTCAGTCACAACTGGAAACTCACATTAACTTGGTACAGTCAGCGAGAAGCTGATCGTTCCTGAAGACACGAAGGTGGCAAGCATACCAATAGGTATGTTTGACCTTGTTACGTGAGCTATCACTTCCTACTTTCAAAGTATGCATTCCATGCAGGAAGTACAGAGTGTACATGTACAAACGTAGGCTACGTTACGTAGCTGACGCCCTGACTCATCATCGAGGAGCAAATGAAGGCTCGCTAAGTTGTTTTGTTAAAAACTGTGTGTGGGTGTGTGGTCGCCACCTGGCCGGCAGGCTGGTAAGCACCAAGATTTGCCATCGGTACGGTAACCTCAAGTGAGGACTGGTCATTTTCCGACTTGCGTGGCAGCCCTCACGTTAGGCGTGTCGATATGAGCAACAGACGATTCACCGTTAACCCGTTCGGGGACTTGACACTGGCCAACGAAGACCGTACAAAGCTTTTGGAAATCACCGACGCCCTCGTGCACTCCAAGTTTGAAGAGTATGAAGAGTACATCAGCACAGAGAAGCGAGTGGACCTTGCTCAATGGAAGAAATTCGCGAGTTCTGGTGTCACAACGACGTACATCGAGCGCAAGCACTCGAACCCAGACTCCAATATGCCGGTGTCACTAATGGTCGGTCCGCTTCCTGGTACTCTGGATGAAAATATGTTTGGTCTTGTGAGCCCAACTCTCGAAGCGATGCGAATCAAGGCTTCCTATCTCAACGATTTCAGTGCTGCTGCTGTTCTTGAGACGATTGTTGAGCCAACTGTGGACGAACCATTTCAGTCAGTGGTGGTCAAGTGGATGGAGATCGACATTCCAGGTGCCGCATTTGGGATTTTACGCAACCGTGACTACGTCTACGTGGAGAGCACTGGGATGATGGATTTAAAGAATGGTGAGCGTGTGGGTTACCACGTGCTGCACTCTGTCAACTTCCCACAAACTCACGAGCTTCCAAGTCGCGTGCGCGGCAATATATCACTCTGTGCAATTTTCCGTCAGGAAGGGTCCGATCGAACGGACTGCTACGGCACGGGAATCATGGACCCGCGAGGTGATATAATTCGCTCAATGGCAGTATCGGGGATGGTTCATGCCACAATGGCGGGTCTCAAATACTCGTACTGTGGTCAGATGAAGAAGTTAGCATGGTTGTTGGAACAGAGGCATGCAGAGTTACGGGAGCGAGGTGCCCCCGTCGTAAAATCCGTTTGCGTGACTTGTTCGCAGCCGATCAAGAAACCCAAGCTTCGAAGTTTCAGGAGGTCGAGCACCACTTGTAAATTGTGTTTCGGGGCTTTGTGTGGATCATGCAAAGTCTCCAAGAAGTTAAGCTTTATTTCTCCGGATCTGGAGCTTCATCAGAGGAAGGTGCGCTTTTGTGTCAAGTGTTTGATGGAAGCAACCCGCTTCGATACTCTGGAAGCAGCTCGTTACCAATTTGTTTACGAGCAACCTGCTTACTCGAGAACGCACGGCTCATTAGCTACCTCGTACATGAGCTCGCGCTCGGACGATATGATGAGCATAACCTCACTGCAAGGGTAAGTCAAGTTGATGGTTGATGTAGATGCAGAGATAAATACATAAAACGAGAAATGAGTGCATGATTCACACGCATCGTACTAGTTATGGGTCGCTCATCATCAAAGCGTGACCACATAGTGCTCAGGGAGCATTATCCGTGAAAAATTCTTGCTCGGATTCTACTTGTACTTCATCATTCATCACAATGTCATTCTTGTGTTATGAATCTAGTTAATGCATCAATCCCAACATATTTTTCTGGTGTCTTGGAGAGAACTCATCTACTTAAACTACAAACACCGTGTACCAAAAAAAATGATTCCCACTAGAATACAGTACTCCCTCTCATAACGCTCGTCTCTATCTCAAATACCCTTTTATATCGGTTTATCAAATGAGATAATATCAATACATTAAAGGTTACATTATCTTATACCGCTCTAATCACATCAAAATGCCAAAACAATCATATTAAGAGTAATTTCTGTATATATCGCTCGTAGCAGAATCACGTTTCTTACAAATCCTCAGTCATTCGCCATTTTGACACGCCAAGCGCCAGTCTCAACATGGGGAAGAAGGCCAAGCACGAGCCTCTCAAGCCTCTGCATATCTCGTCACCAACTGTATCCTTCGACAAACGCTCGTGCAATACCGAGTGCAACTACGAGTACGACAACCTGCTGACACGAAGTCGATTAGGCGTGCGTCCGTTTCCAGTCCGACACGACATGGAGCGAGGCGTCACAGAGACAAATGAAGGTCATTGGCAAGTGCTACGAGCTGTCGATGGTGTGTTTTGTATAGCTACACACCATGTACTGGAGCTCGTGCAACTGAAGCGTGTAAACTTTGGCTTCCGTTGGCGAGATACAAATGTGGAGCGAGATGCAGATGTGCCACCTCCAAATTGCATGATGGGACCCCATTGGCATTTAATGCTGGCTACATGGACGGTTTTCTGCTTGTTGGCTTCTGTGGTGAACGCTCTGACGTTCGAGAAAGCAGGAATTGTCGAGTTAAGTGCAGGATTATTCCTCTCTGGCATGTGCTTGACGTGTTATGCACTTGTGGGATGCTCCAATCCAGGCATTGTCAGGAGGTGAGAACGACGTGGTTATTATACTTGTAACTTGGAGATTGATGAGAGTGCTGCAGGATCGAGATGCCACCTGATGATACGTACACGTACTGTGACCATTGTGACTCGTACCGACCAGAAGGGTACGTTGTTGGTGATGAGAGGAAGGATCATGCTAACGATTTTTTATTTTCTAGAGCTCTGCATTGCATGGATTGTCGAGTCTGTATTGAGGAGTATGATCATCATTGTCCGTGGACGGGCAAATGTGTGGGCAAGGGAAATATCCGCTACTTCTATTGGTGGCTGTTGTTTCTCGTGCTCGCGTTTGTCTACGAGGTGATCGAGTTCACGACGTATTTACTGCCTCCTGAGGGTCAAGATCTATTGGACTCGTCGGACGACTCGTTGGAGATCGTCTTTCCGGCTGTCACCCCCACCCCACGTTTGTGAAGAGGATTCATCGTGCACAGTGGCAGCCGCGCTGCTGTCGTGCTTAAGCCTGAGCTCCAACCCCAGAGATCAGACTTCGCTGAAGATGCCAACAGGATTTGCGAGGCAAAGGCATGGACCACCAGAATTCAGAATCCGGACTGTTCCGAAATGCGGTGTATCCGCGACTGAATTTTACCAGTACAAGTGTGTATTTCGCTCGATCGACTGCGCGTTCACAGTGAACAAGTGTCAAGACGACTGCCATAAGCATGGGTGAGGCACTGCGTATCTTCATACTCGAATCACGCTGACTCGCCGATCAGCGAGTGAAGTAAAGCCAAAAATTGTCTATATCATGCGATTATATAGATGACAACTTAAACAACCTGGGCTCCGGCAACAACGGATAGCAAAGTACGAGCTAGAACTTAGCGTACGACCCATCTCACGGAAGCGCGATGCAAATTCTGTGAGGCATCTGGCCGTGAAGACAAGAAAGTCAAACCAGCCTCAGCCCTTCTACAAGTCCCTTCAAAAAAGGAAGCAACCATCATTTAAGTGTTTGAGTATTTTCGTCGTGACAACACCATAAAACACCTCAATGAACAGCATCACGTATCATGGGAAGAATTTTCGGCTCTTGTGATATCCGCAAGAGCTTTTTTTAGTAAACCTCAATTTCTAGACACCTTTTGTTCGGAGGAGTAGCGTACAATTGCAAATTCCAGTCAGTATCGTCAAGCTAATGAGACAGTCACTCTGCTTTACTATCGGTGGTGACAAATTCGCTCTAGGCGACATTGCTTTCGATACCGAGTTTGATGAGGGAGAGTTTTCAACTGGAATGGTTTTATTGAGAAGGAGAACGAGGAATTTCTTCTACAAATCAATCTACACTGTGTCAAACTTTCGGAGCACGGCTTTTGTTAGGAAAGCTAATCGAACGCTTAATTAGTCGCTATACTCGCTGACTCCAGGCAGATAAGATTCGAGCGTTTTGAATGTAGGCCATTAACTTCAATCACAAACCATCCCGAATGCGGTTGCACAAATGTTACTCCATGTCAGGGTAGTAGTGGTACAAGGTCGCGCGAATGTCGTTCGATGACAACCTTTTTCAGCGAATTAGACTCCGATCCGAAAATAAGCAGTGGTACAAGGTCGCGCGAATGTCGTTTGATGACAACCTTTTTCAGCGAATTAGGCTCCGATCCGAAAATAAGGAGTTAGTTTCGTACGGTCTCACTTATGTGCGCCACATCACATCTTAATACAAACGCCAAATCAATTTTCATCCGTCAGTTTGAAAGTGTAGAGCATCCCTTTTGGCGGCAATCCATACCTGTCCGTGCCCACCATGCCGACGGAGCTGTCCCCGATCAAGTCCAAGCGGATGGAGGAGAAGGCCTCGCTCCAGGTGCGTGCAACAGTACCTCCCAAGCTGAATTCCTTCCAATATTGACGAAGAAATAAAAGACTAAGAAAAAGTGATTTTACTATGCTTTTACCGTGGTTTTATCATGCAGAAACTCAACTCCCGCCTAGAGATGTATGTGCTAGGCGTAAATGAGCTAGAAGGAGCAAAATTCGCAGCTGAGAGAGAGCTGGAGACTATCAGACAGCGCATGCAGCAAGAAATCGAGAGTGTACGTTCCAGATTGACGAAGGAACTCGAGGAGACCCGAAAGTATGGCTATTATGCTATTACTTTAATGTTTATATGGTTTTACTAAGTTGCAAAAATGTTTTTACACTTTGTTTTACAGGAAATTGGACGATGAAATGGAGCAAAATGCTCGACTTCAGACACTGGAGCAGGAACAACACAAAGAATTGGTGAAGTTGCGAGCTCAGCAGACTGAACTGGGAGAAGCTAAGATTCTAGTGGAGACGCTGCGAATCCAGATTGGTAGAGAGAAGGCTAATGCTGATTCAGCCAAGGAGACGCTCTCGGAGCAGACAACGCAGCTGAACGCGGCTAGACGCCGGGTGAAGGTGCTGGAACGTGAGAATCGAGGTAATGTGGCAGCACTGAGTGACGTTACACAAGAATTGGAAGAGTTGAAGAAGAAGAGCGCGGACTTTGACTTAACAAGAGATGCAGAAATCACCAAATTAAGACGCGAGTGGGCGGCCAAGCATTTGGAGGCACAGACGCAGTGGAAAAAGGACACGGAAGATCGACTGGTTACGATGGAGATGGAAGTTCGTAATCACTTTGGTAGCGTGTCAGGTAGTTTGCAGAGCCAGCTGGATGATGTGAGAACGGAGCTCGAGAGCACTAAGAAGGAGCTAGACCGGACGGCGAATGACTATGAGGAGAGTTTGAAGGCACGCCAGTCGCTTACCGAGAAGGTCGCTCAGCTCGAACGTGACTACCGTGAAGTGCGGTCGAAGTCAACAAAAGACCGCAAGGCTTATGAAGAAACGTTGGAGAGATTCCGTTCTTCCAAGGTATCCAAAGAACGAGAGTTCAATGAGCTCATGGATGTCAAAATTGCCTTGGATGCTGAAATCATGAAGTACCGTCGCATTTTGGACCGTGAAGAAAGCCGTGTGACTGTCTCGACGCCCAACACAAAGGGTCGCAAGCGGAAGAGCGAGAATACGAACAGTAATTCGTCGAAGCGAGTAAAGCGCGCCATAATTGAAACAGAAACGATATTGTCCTCGGCTTCGGCAGTGCAAATTGCTTCGTTGAATTTGGAGAAGGACTGTATCGTGCTCAAGAATACTAGCAGTGATCCAGTTCCTCTTGGAGGATGGGTGGTGCGTGGTCAGATGGACCAAACTTTCCGCTTCCCAGCAACGTATGTGATGCGGCCACAGTCAACGTTGACGGTACATTCTAGCAAGAGAAACAAGAACGCGAAAAACGAACGCAAGAAAGGCGAGGACTCCTTCTTGGCCAACAAGTTCTCGCTGAACCCGAACGGCGACTTTGTCGTCTTATGGACGTCCGATGATATTCCAGTGAGCATGAAAAGCGAAGGACTACCCGAAGAGGAGGTGCGCGCAATTGAGGCAGACCTCCGTACAGACTTCCTGGATGACGAGGCTCCTCCCTCTGGAAACGTAAGCAATCCTATCCTAAGGCTATTTGCAAGTACTAACACTGTTTGTTGTTGTGAATACAGTGCGGCATGATGTAAAGCAAGCAGTAAGAATTTCCACGATGCAAACAAGAGAAGGTGAATGCTGGTAAAGGCTCGTTTGCGTGTTTTGCCTCGCCCCTGTTTTTTCTTTCTTCAAAGACTGTTTGCCGTAATAAATCGACTATCCCACTTATTCCCGATATCGCTGCAGATACAGCAATTGGATATGTCTTCACACTTTTTTATCAGGACCACAGGACATTGGCTACGAAACTAGAACACGAGTGATACGAGGCGCGCGATCAGGACTTACTGTTATTAGTAAATCTTACTTAGACGATGTTTATGATCGGGAGACGATTGTTTGCACCTGAGTTCTGGTGGACAAAGAGCAATCCTCATGGACCAAAATCAAGTCACCAAAGACACTACTCGCAGAGGTGAAATCGAAGCTGTGGTCTACAGCTATACTCGCTGAGTAACTCACCTCTTGGTACTGACAGGGATGGTTTTGCTAGAAGATGCAAAGTTAGGTACGGGAGTTGCAGCGTATTTGCTGACTCGTAGACAAGACTGAACTAGATTTCCACTGTCGAATGGTTATATGAGTGCTGCCGAGCAGATAGCCTGCTGGTCATGAGAACAAGAATACTGTCGTTAAAAATCAGGAAGCCCGTACTTTAAGTAAGTGCTCATTAGTCTTGCAGCAGGTCCAGTTGGTTAGACTCCACTTAAACGCCTGAAGTACTTACTGCAACCGAACTGGACACCACGTCGGTCCTTTGCCTGCATGGTAAATGGAAACTGCGTTCCGCGATCAGAGTGGAACAGGGCATTGGTGATCCTGGACTTCCTACTACTAGTAATGCATTTTTCCAACAACAGCGGAGTTGTTGAAATCAGCACGCAGCTTCAATATTGCCCTACTAGGTGTTCATGGGGTGCCGTCCGATACTAGGATGGCGGAACTTACAATAAGTCTGTTAAAATAAAGTTTTAGTCCAAAAACATAATATAGCAGACATCTGTCAACATTGTCTTTGTCACCAACTTCACCTAGGGAAGAACACAAACATACATTCGTCTGAACAAACTAATGGTTGGGCTCATTTGCTTCGTGTCTAGCGGGGATGTCTAATAATCAAGGAGCTTGTGATCTAGTTCTCGGTTATTATTTCTGAGAAATTGGTATACCAACATGTTGTACATGTGTAAACGAAAGATATGCGAGATTCATACTTTACAGCTTATTTACGCTATTTCGATGCTTATATGCACTTCTACTCGCAGTTCGCTTTTGTTAATACGTTTGACTTCACTTCCGTTTCGTGAACTTGAATGAAGTGACAGCAAAATAAAGACACTGATAGTTACTCCCGTTTCTGCAGAGGTTTGAGCATGCGGGGCTCGCGGCATTTGACCGTGATAATGTTTGATGCAGTCCTGGTAAGATGCAGGAGCGTCGAATACTGCGACTGCGTTATATCCCGGGGACGGACATCTAGGCAACAAAGTGACCCCACCACAGAGAGGCCGTCGCCGCTGAAGATTGGAAAGCCGACGTAAAATTGAATTCCAAAGTCCCCGATAAGACTTAGCTTGCAGAATCGCACATCTGCTTCTGGATGCTGTATGAGCATTGGCCTATCACCCATTAGAAGGTGCTGACAAAGCGTATGCTCACGAGGCAGCTCGGCATTTTCAAAGAGTGGAGAATTGCTGGCTAAAACGTGCTGCAGTGTTTTCCCCACTATCGTCACCAAAGAGGCCATACACGACAACTCTTGTGTCGCCAATTCACAGACAAGACTAAGCTCGTTAGACCCCTTGGCCAACAAAAGCTTCTCTTCGGTGATAGCTTTTAGTCGATGCACTTCATTTGGAGGAATGGGGCCGACAGGAACACCTGCTGACGTATCGATGGAGTAATTTCGAGTCACGGCATTGGAGAGAATGCATGCCTCCAGGGGTAATAACTCTCTCGCAAATTGAGCCTGCAACTTTTGCAGTGCGGACGAAGTGTTGGGTTTCAGATCTGGTCCAAGCTTGGTGTTGTTGTCGGTATCCCAAAAACAATGAGCCATCACACGGTTGATGCCTTCATCGAGGGCGGAAGTCAGGTGTTGGAGCACGTTAGCTGCTGCGTGAGCCTTTGGGTCGACTATCGACTCGGACTCGGACGAGGATTCTGCATCGATTTCGTCACTGAGAACTTCTGCCAGGTATGATACTACGGCGTTTCCTGGCTCGGGTGCGTCTTCCGCGTCAGCTAGGACTTGCGCACTTCGAAAGCTTTCTCCAGTTTCCCCCCCAGAAATGCGACTTGATGTGCTGGCACTACTGCCACTTCCACGACCTGAAACATAGGAAGCTGCTAAATGAGAGTAATTGCAGTTCTGGATGCTTCCCAAACAATGAGGACAAACTAATACGGCGATTTTTCGCCCGTTTGCAGTATCCAGAGGTTGTCGAACCCAGCAACGCCAGCACACAAAGTGAGCGCAGAGATAACAGCGAGTCTTCTTGATAATGAGTAGTTTGTGGAATTTGCGATCACATCCCACACACTGTGTCGCTGCAGGAGATGTCGGATGCTTGGATGCCAGTCTATCAATTGACCAAGAATCAGCAGGAACTTGCACACTTAGTCGCCGACGACGAATGAGGTCTGGAATGTTTAGAACACCGCGAGCAAGACGTCTCATTCTCCTCTGAGCGATATCTGCGCCTTCACTTTGGTCCAAAGAGCAGCACCCGTAGAAAATCATTCGTACCGCAGCAGGCTGTCGATCTGTGATCGCTTCAACGGAGTAGCCTATCGATAGACCCTGCAGTTGGTGAGTGTGCTTTTTGGACCGAGTAAAGCCCATACCATGACCCCGTCGCACGAGCTCAATTGGAGGACGCACTGCTCGAGGTAATCCTGCTGGACGTAGTGATCGTTGAGACAACGTAAATTTGTCTTGTGCCATGGGAGCGAACTCCTCCAAAAAGCACCACCTCTCATCAGCATCCAATAGAGCTAACCGTGGTCGAGCAAAACAAGCCATCTTCACACATCGGTGTGGTGTCAAGTAATTTGTTTCATCCTGATTGTCACTTTTGGCCGAAGTGAAATTGTGAACAACCAAACCGCGCTGAAACGAGCGTCCATGCATCTTCGTCATAATGGTGTTGTAGTTTCCTTCTCCTGGACAACAGAGCAAGGCTGCAACTTCAGCAACACTGCATTGAATTTCCCCCGTGATAAGTACTTCTGACGTTGCTGGGATGTTTGGAATGGTGCGTTGACGCGAAAATGTGCGGAGACTTTCGTGTCTGCTGTAGTTGCGTCTCCCAATACCTGTTTCCCATTGATCCAACGAAATACTCGAGAGTCTGTTAAAGTCGACGTCAGGAGCAGCTACGGCTTGAGTGCATGTCCACAGCAATTCTTCAACGTCCCGGTGGTGCGTTGTGCCAATAGAGGTCCTAGACGCATTGCGAGAGCCATCGGTCTCAATTGCACCGTCCTCTTTGGACCAGCGTTTGGCCCATGACGAAGACTTTCGAGCAGAGCGCGACGAGTTATGATTGGCGCGCAAGTTGAAGTGGGCGCCATCTGCCGGTAGGGCCATTAATCTCCGGACAGATGATGGACGAGAATGTTAAACGGAGGCGTCTTGGTGCTTCGAGTCGAATTGGATACTGCGTGTGCTTGCAGCGGGCTCAGTAACGTTTTGCGCTACCCCGTGCTCTCTACAGACGTCACGACAGCTCGGTTGAACCTGCTGGAAGCCGAGAACGCCAAGTTGTGCTCGCCTTATCGCCAGTTCGAACGTGCGCTGAAGAAGTAGAGCGACGCGATCAGAACGCGAACACAACAGCTCGAAGGAACTAGCCTCCGCGCAGCATCAAAAATGGAGCGGGACTCGAAAGACTCACGGCTGAGGCTATTTGCTAGACGTTGTGGAAAGACTCGAGACGAAACCTCCTCGATGCCGTTCAGACGGCTCCGCTGGGAAGCTGCTGCGCCTCGTCTTGCAGACGAACGCGATTCAGCCTGAGATCTGAAATACCATCGAGGTTGGCCTCAACTGGCCATGGTTTCACGACGAAAACGGCTCGCTACGATCCTCAGCTCACGTGGCACCTCCAGCTCTTTGGATACGAACAGTGTTCGGCCGACTAGCCGATCCTTAGACGCCGATTCTGCTCGCACATGCCACATATTACTGCGGTAGAACAAGTGAGCTGGAAGCAGCGTTGGACGCACCAAGGCCACCGGACATTTGGACAGTGCACGAGTCTGTGTGAGCTGTGACACAGGGCAAAAAGTTCTTGCATAGCCTCGAACCATTCGCCGCGGATGATTCTCTTGCTTTTACGGCTGCGTCTTCACCCGAACCTACTAGGACGATGGAAGTGCCTAGCTGCGCTGCTGAAAGGAACACCTGTGGTCTCGATCGGATCTTGCATCCCACCGCTATCATTGCGCATCACGAAAAAGCAAGTTGCAGCGGACACCATGTCAGTACTACTGACATGGTGCTGCGTGCGGCTTGGCCCCTGTCACTCTGATACGCACACAGTTAGCCCGAGCAGGAATTGACAAATAAGTCCGGCACGGATCGGACAGGCTACTACATGTGGCTCAATACGACTGAAAGCGGTGGACTACCATAGACTTCCGAGCTGGCTCACGACTTTGGACTCGTTCTACAATACATGATGCTACTCTACGCCGCTGTTCATCTGCCTTTGACTTTTTCTAGTATAGAACACAGTCGTCGACTGCGCTAGTGGTTTGTAAACATTTCCTGCACGTAAACGACTAAGCTAATTTGGCTCATGAGCCGTTCACCCTGTTCTAACTACCAAACAGTTCACAGTTTGACACAAGGCTGGCCAACGGAATCGCTACCGTTCCAGGCTTCATTCACCGTTGAGACGTTGAGAAGCGGTGGCGTCTATGCTGCGTCGGTTGTTGATGTATTTGAAGATCGTGCGTTGCTGCTACATGACGACATGGGCGAACTACATGAAGCACTTTTCATGATCAGGCAAACTCGCCTGCGTTGAAGCCCTTGACCAAATTGATACGATGGCTGGAGAGTCAAGTCCGCGGAATCGATGCTAAGAAGAAGATGTCCCCAAGTGATCATCAAAACCGTAAGATTGCTGTAATTCGTGATGTCGATGACATCTTGTGGTACGAATACTGCGTTGTGTAGTGTTCCGGTCGGTATTCACGCACGAAATCTCCTAACGTATGGCTCTCATGTTGTGCTTTGTATTGCTAGAAAATATCACCAGATCGACTAAGAAACTTGAAATGAACTGGATTGAGATGTATTTCCATGACGTTCATCAAGTTCATAGCTCTCCTACTTCGGGTAGCAATGGAACAGGATCTGTTTACGTCAGGCACTACAGCCTCACGTGATCACCAATGCGGCACCTTGATTGGTCGAAAACCAGCTCAAAACGGCAGATGGCTACATGTACGTCATGCTGGATATCCATCGTAATCGTTCACGTCTACCGAAAGATGTCAACGGCATCACCTTGGCCAACAATGGTCACCGTCGTCTTTGCCGCTTGGACAGACCCAATAGATATCACTTTCAATTTATCTTCATCAACACCAACAACTGCAACACTTCGAGTCAAGACTTCATCTGTACCCGTTCACGATGTCTGCCAACCTCGCCGACTACGAGCTCTTCAAGCCACTGGAACTGGCACCAAGTCTCACACTCACGAACCGCATGGTCTTCAGTCCGTGCACTCGCGCGCGATCGGACATCAAGACCCGTTGTCCCAATGAGGAGAACGTCAAGTACTACGCAGCACGTGCGTCGGCGGGTTTGATCATCTCGGAGGGCTGTGCTGTGTCGGAACAAGGCTACGGCTGGTACGGAGCTCCGGCATTGTATACCGATGAACAACAGGAGGGATGGCGCAAGATTGTGGAGGCAGTGCATGCCAAGGGTGGCAAGATGTTCGTGCAGCTGTGGCACATGGGTCGCCAATCACACCCGTCGTTCCACCCGAGCAACGAAGTCGCTTCATGCTCGTCGTCCTGCTATTCTACGGGCCGAACCCACGACGCGGAAGGAACTGCAACGGGATTCCCCACGACTCGTGAAATGACACTGGAGGAAGTGCGTCAGGTGGTAGAAGATCACCGCAAGTGCGCCGAGCGTGCCAAAGCTGCAGGTTTCGATGGTGTCGAGTTCCATGGCGCGGGTGGCTACCTCATCGACGAGTTCTTGCAGTCGAGCACGAACAAGCGCACGGACCAGTACGGCGGCTCCGTCGAGAACCGCTTCCGTTTCTTACGTGAATTGATCGAGGCCGTCACGACGGTATACCCGTCGAACCGCGTCGGAGTGCGTCTGTCTCCCAACGGAGTGTACGGAGGTATGGGTAGCGAGGATAACTACGAGACATTCACGTATGTGATCACGGAGCTGAGCAAGATGGGTTTGAGTTACCTGGCCACACACGATGGATTCGGCTTCGGCCGCTCCGACAAATGCCGTGTTTTCACGGTCTTTGACCTAAAGACTCTATTCAAAGGCCGTGTCATGGCCACTTGTAGCTACACGCGCGACCAGGCCGAAGGTGTGCTGCACGCCGGTGTGGCCGACTTCGTGGGCTTTGGTCGCCCGTTCTTAGTCAATCCGGACCTGCCGGAGCGCTTCCGCAACGATTGGCCTCTGGCTGAGCCGCTTCCGTACGAGCTGTTCTGGAACGCGAAGAAGGGTCTGGAGGGCTACCACTTCTCGGCGTACGACCCGAAGACAGCTGAGACAGACAAGGAGAAGCAGGCGAACCTCGTACATCCGTAAGTTGTGAGTCTGTAGGTTTCGAGTTGCAGTAGTTTTTCTCGAGCTTCTGCAGCACTGAGCAGTAAATGAAAAGGTAAGTAAAGTCTAAAATACAGACGGTGATTTCAATATCTCCTTACGTGTTTTGTGTGGATTGAAAGGGATACCTAGTAGTACGTGTAGCTATCTACCTTGGTCTAAGCAGTAATTTAGATGTATTGTGTTATAAAGTAGAAAATGATTTTTGATAGAGAGGGACATTGGCTTCCCAACAACAAACGAACGATAGTTGTATCTAATCAGTCAGATATACAAGCTTGAATATGTCTAGCTGCGAAATACAGTGGCTGCTGGTACGCGATATATTATCTACAACGGAGTAATTTATCATACTCAAATGTGGCCATTGTTTGCCTGTTGAAGAATGCTATGACCGAAGATGATCTGGATGAACTGTTTGAATTGCTTCGACATGCCCCGTGCAAGAAGGATTTCTGTTCAAGTGTGTAGAGATTGCGGTTCGATGGCTGAAGTGTGTCTACAAACAAAAGAAATCCCGGACGAAGTTGTCAAGACTGTATGGTCAAAGAAATATACCGGAGTAGTATGGACACCGACAGCAACGCAAGGTCATAAAACTGAACATTTCGTATCATCACAAAGTGCTCATTGATTGTTAATCGCATTTCTTGTTAACTCTGAAACTTCCTCACGCTTTGATAGTACACGCTCCGTGCACGTCAGTTCTAAAACAGTACGAAATCACGTGGAGGTTTCCGACAACTAAACTCTAGTATATCCTTAGTGTATCACGTAGCCGTTGTAGAGCTGATCAAAATTTTTGACTGATTTGAGTTTGGCAAGTTTCAAGAAGTCGTCAACGTGGGTCAGTGTGTGACCATTATGTTCCCACCAGACGTATGCAGCTTTCGCCAACCTATGATTGTCCACAAGTTGGTCAGCCAATTTCATGGCCTCCTTCTTCTTCGTCAGCCCAATCACATTATAATTAATAGTCGGCGCTCGTTCCTCATCTATTGCTCCGTTCTCTTGGTGCGTACGGAGAAGTCTTCTGCCGATCGAGACGTGTGAGTGGACTGGTGACCCATTCATCAAGACCTTGGCTTGGTCAAAGTCTGCAGTTGCACTGCAGGCCACGAAGCAAATGGCGGCCACCGTAACAGACAGCATACTTGTTAGACGCATGGTGCGAAATACTTGGAGAGTTGAGAACTATTTCGTTGGAGATCGAATTGAGAAATGATACCATTGGTGCCACTTTGGTGGTGGTATTGCTCCCTGAATGAGGGATATACTTTTCTCGTATGTTCTTCGAGAACACTATCACATCTTCTGGATGTGTTTGTCTTGTCTTGAAGCTTCAAACCTGTAGACTAAGGTGCAACATGCTGGCTTCGGTTAGTGGACCCCAAGATTACTTCACGCCATCCTTGTACGTCAAGCCGTACATATTTTCTCGTTTCGTTGTAACAACAGAATCGCACGTGGCCGGTTCCAACCGCGTTTGCAGCAGTGCACTGAATACTCAGGTTGGCTGCCTTACCTGCGTAAGGTCTGTAGCATTTTGGCAAGCGAGTTACACAAGTGGAGATTTCAAGCTTGTATCTCTGGTCGATACAGCCGTCGTATCTCGAATGGACTGTTGTTGGTTGCTTGGCTTGACGAAGCCAATGGCTTCCTCTCTGTCGCTACTTTGTTGCGAGCAGGTTCTCTAGCTACTTCTCTGACTGGTACAGTATATCTGACTACAGTATAGCATTTTTATGTCACGCAGCGTTATACACATAGACCAAACATAGGTTACGAAAGCTTATCCTTTATAAACATTTCGTCAAATCATGAGCTAAATTCATGTTTACTCATGGCATACCCTCACCTTTGGTGGTGATACATTTTCCTCTAGCTGTCATTATCGATATTAGTCCGAGTTCGACGGTTATTAAGCTTTGATTGAGGTAGATCTGAGTAGAAACGGTTGAGGGTTTGCTGTATATCTTTGCATGCGGTGAGATGATTTAGGACGTTTAGTTTGTGAGAGGAGAATCTCATCAGGAGACATAGGACGGCACTGTGTTGGTCAGACGAGGTCGTCCTTTCATTGGCAAAATGAACTGCAGGAAATACAGTTCGCAGGGCTGTACGTAGTCGAGGCGTCAACTGAGGTAAGTGGTGTGAGAGCGCATAGCAGCAGCAAACCTGCACAGGGTACCCCGAAGCTGAACCGTGAGGTATTTACGGATGCGGGCCCAGTTCTGAGCTCCTCAGTGAGCTGAGCATTGCACCCTCCAGAATGTTCAACTTCTATATTGCTAGCTAGTTCAACCAAATGCAGCGACTTTTATGAAGCTACCTCATTTATGTCTTTTGCGACATATGAGATGTACCCTCTTACTTAATCCAAACCAAATGATTTGATCAGTGCTGCTGTGAGCCCTGAGAAGTGGAGCGATTCCCGCAGGTATCAGCTGCTCGAAACAGCTGAACCTTCGAGTGTGTCAACGTGTAGTGTAGGGTAGTGTTGATTCCGGCAAACAACACTACACAAGTTGACGCACTCGAAGGTTTAGAGTCTGCACCTGGACTACACAATGCTGCGATTTCATTTTTGAATTTGCATGAACGTACTAGATAATAGTGTAGGCGCTCTTGCATCGGATGGGATTTAGGTTATAGTGAGGATGGCGAAGATACTGTAACGATGATAGCTATGAGAGGTAATATTTCCATTGTAATTTTGCATCTCATTGGTACACCATTTCCCGATCAAATTCAGAATTTTGTCGAAACTCCTCCAAACAATACAAGAAAACATGTAAGTCATTATACTTTTTAGAACTGATTAACTGTGATATTCTGTAATGATCCAACAGACCAGTTTCCCCATTTTTACCCCAACGATACTGTATGTGTTCCAGGCCTGAAGCCGAAATAAATCCGAGCTCGCCGACCAAATCAAACAGCGTCAGCAGACAGTTCCGTCAGTTGGGTTGGGGTTAATCGACTGAGTAGCGCGTGGACCTCAGTAAAATGAGCTTGTGGCACGAACGGCAACAGCTGGTTGTGCTCGTGCTCTAGAATGATCGAATACCTTCAAGAATTGGTGCACATCCCCTACATAGCAGCTGAAAGGCAATAGCAGTAGTGCAAGCGTTAACGTGAACGAAACTAATTCATTAGAGCCGACTTCCATATAATTGTGAGACCACCTACAGCGCACAAAACGACAGTGCATTCATCAAAACGAGTGAATTTAATGTAAGCTTGTTTTACTTTCTGGTAGAGCACTTTGAGCCAACGTAAGAGGCTTACTACATGCACAGCATATCGACTAGACGTTTGTATGGATCAGGACAGAACAGCACGCCAATACTAAGGGCGGACGTCGACGTCGATGGTAAATCCAGGCAATCGCATTCCAATCAGATTCAGTTGGTATCAACCGCAAATCATTGCTGGTGTCCGCAGGACTCAGTGAGAAACCACACTCTTTAGCGATATCTTGCTCGTTTCCCTCATTTTCGTTCATACTATAGCTTTCAGTCTGGCTTGCAGAAAGAGAGAACGATTGAGAAGCCGAATCAAGGTTTCCCTCCTCTTGTGTGTCACTTCCAGTTGGTTCATGTGTGCCACCAGCACCCGCACCGCCTTCATCACAGCTACTGCTTTCTCCATCGTCCACGTTTGCATCATGTGCTACACTCTCTTCTATGGATCGCTGTATCTGTCGCGCTCTCCGTACATGTTCGGGACATCGCGGATCTCCTGTTAATTTCGCGCAGTTCAACAGCGTCTGGAACTTCTTCTTGATGGAGACGAGATCACGTGCAGCCCGTCCTTCCCGCTCAGTAGCCCTCGATGACCGAATCTCACTCGTTTCCTCCTGTCGGCAAAGTGTACTCGACCTCATCCAGCTGTGAGTTCACGTCCACATGTGAGTAGTTTTCGGCGCCGCGCACCCTTCCACGATCTCCAGGTATGGTACACTTCTTGCTCACGGACTCCTTCGCTCAGTGAATCGCTGAAAATGCGGAATACAGGAGTGAATGCGGCCTCGTTGAAGTGAAAGGAAACATAAATTTA
>PCFV01000425.1:6765-27339 GCA_002812785.1 Phytophthora litchii | reverse complement strand
GGGATGTCGGAACCGTTGCGATATGGCGATCTAAACTTCCTCTTGTACTTGCTAATATAAGTACTTAACAGTTTGAAGAGGTTTTCGTTTCATTGTTCATTTAACCCTTCGGACAGACACGGCAAGCCTGCTGTCCGCAACGAGTGGAGCGTGCTCTGACTCTTCATTCATGTTAAGAGCTAATTATGATTGGTCAAATATGTAGCCAATGGAAAAGCTTCACACATCTTACTTTATAAGGGCACTTAGTAAGTAGCGTATATGCCGAGGGATGTTAATGGCGAGGTGGACGCGTGTCCTCCTCACTTAAAAACTGACGGTCTACTAACTCCAATAATTCAACACATCTGTCTTGCGGAACAACGCTGACTCCGCCCATAGGGTAACATCAGAACCCAACTTGTCCACCGTCGGCTGATTAATAGCGGACGTGGTGCACCTCGTGTCCAGAAATCCCCTCGCTTGAGTCCCTCACTTGAGTCCCTCCGATCTTCACCGTGACCTCCATGCATGGGCCTGCGGATGGTTGTACTATTTCGCGGTTGTCTAGCGTGGTCATTACCGCGAGTGTGTCATTTGACTCGGTGCTGTAGAATTTCATGGCAGCAAACTCTTCATCTTACTGTCGCTTAATTGACTGTACCATGGCTGTCACTTCCGACAGTCTTTCTTCCATGGCGGTCATCGTGTTCTCGTTGCCGCGATGGCGGTAGCTCTGCTTTTGACCGTGGTTGCTACTAAAACTGCTGCTTTGGTTGAGACTACCATTACGAGGTCGATAGGCAGGCGATTTTGGGTATCGGAAACAGCTGGTTGTCTCTCTTGCAGAAACTGCACGCCACTTCCGCTGTTCAGACCCTTGCTGCTGTTCCTGCTGGGTGCCGGCGCGTTTTATTTTTTCTTGTCTCGGTTGTTCCGCAACAGTCCCTCATCTCGCTCATTTCGCTAGATAAGCTCAAACTGAGTCTCCATCGCCGCTAATTCCCACCTTCGCGATATACGAATCACTTCAACCTGCCGGTCGATATGCATTCCGGTCTTATGCATTCGGACTGCATCGGTCACGGGTATGTGTGCGTCTTCCCCGAACTCAACCAGTGGAATCATTCGCAACAGGGTTCTGAAGACAGCGTTGTATTCTCGCACCGTTATACCTTTCTTCTTACGAAGCTGTGTCAGTTCATCTATCAATACCCCGTGGGTTTGAGTGGAGCATAGTGAGTTGGTGGAATGCCGCAACTGCCACATCGGGTGGTTTGGGGCTTCTTCACGAACAGCGTCATTGAACTGCCGTAATCGTCATCGAGCAGCACCAACTGTACGACAACATGTCGTCGGCCAGTGAAAACTGATATTTCTGTGATAGAGTATACCCCATAAAAGGCGAGTGCTCCTGGACCAATTAAGCCAGGTCTTCCTGTCTCCGTGACGGAACATTGTTCACTATTGTCTCGTCACTTTTGGTCTTGGTGAATACGATAGTATCTTCCATCTTGAGCTGACTTTGTCGATTCTTCGTCGTATCTTGTCATAGCCACGCTGCGTTATTACTCTAGCAAAATGCCACTGGTAGTTGTTGTAGTAGTAGGAAATTGTCAACTGAGTGTATGTTGCCGTTGGTTAGATTGTCTTGTACTTCCTTGGTCTCCTAATACGTCCTTGTAGTCTCCTTGTTTCCTAACTTCTTCAACTTCAACGTCAACCTACTGCAATCTACCGCTACAAATGTACTTGGTTTGGTTCAACATGTACTCGACTCAGTTCAGCCGATGTGATATAAAATACAAGTCCTGTTGGAATGCATATTCAAGTTTGAGACCTGGCTCAACTGAGGTTGACGAAGATATGCTGAGATGGCTGGAGAAGCTAGGTCGTAGCCTGGGAACGGGCGTTAACCCGTTCGTGTTGGTAGGAGCTCGGAGAAAGGGTAGCTAACACCAAACTAAGTCAGTCTTCATTTTGTTATCTACACAACAACAGGGTTTTGAGCCCAAATCTCGCTGAAGTGCGAAGATGCCCAAGCCAACGACGGACGCGTCCTGGGAGGTCGAGGTCTCTGAGAAGACTGGTCGACCCATTCGATGGAACGGACAGAACTTCCAGTACTACAAGAAGCTCATGGAGATCGCTGCACGCAAGAAGAGCCCAGAGCTGTTTAAGGTGATGACAGGTGACAAGAAGTATGATGAGAACTTCTCGAATCTGCAGAAGGAAGCCTGGGAAGGATGGCAGCTAGATTTACAAGAGCTGATTTTCTCGTCCGTGTGCACCGACATGGGCCAGCAGCTCATGGAGTTCAAGGATGGCTCCGCCATGTGGAAGTACCTGTGTGACCGGTACGAAGGCACGGCGAACGAGCAGACCAAAGCCATGACGAAGCGACAGCTATACGCGCAACTGGAGTCCGCGAAGTGCAAGCAGAATGGCGGCGTTGAGGGGCACCTCAACTACATGTGTCGGCTGAAAGGAAGACTCAAGACGGTCGGAATGACCCTAGATGACGCCGTATTCAACGGAATGTTGGTGTCGTCACTGTCGTCACTCCCCTCCAACGAGCGATTTGATCGCTTGCGAGGTTATGTTGATGCGGGGATGGATTGCGTGGACACATCGGAAAAGGTGGTGGCACTGGCTATTACGTTCGACAAGGCGAACCAAGCTGACATCCAGCTTAACCGGTCATTTGGCAGTGGAAAATTGACAGCTGGTCAGCAGAGCAAGGGTGGAGGAAAGGGTCAAAACACAGGCGGGCACGAAAATAGCCGGCCGAAAGGACACGGAAAGACACGCGCGTGTTTTGTGTGTGGCAGCACCGAGCACCTGCAAGCGGCCTGCCCGGAGAAAACAAAAGAGCAAAGTGGAGTCGGTAGCTACGAACAGAAACGCAAGTCGCGGGGAAACTGCACGTTCCGTCGCAATGACGATGAGTCGTCAGGGGCAGCACTAACAGGACAGGATGTTGCCTCTGAAGGTGTTGTGGCGGGCATCACACCGCTCGTGTGGCAGGACGCACCGAGAGAAGTTGAGCCAGAAGCTAACAGTAGTGCGAACCCTGAAAATGAAGGTCCGCAGAACGCGGAAGCTGCGGATGAAGTTCAGAATGTTGATCCGAACAATGCCGACAATGCTAGTACATGGTGGTATTTCGATACTGCTTCGAACTCCCATGTGACTGGTAGACGTTCGTACTTTGTGTCATTCACCGAAGACACCTCCAACATGACAAGTGCACATGGCTTATCGCCAAGCATTGTAGCGCGCATTGCTGGGGTAGGTACAATTGCCATGGTAAATGAGGTCGACGGTGAGCAAGTTGCGATGTATGTGGACGATGTTTTCTACGTACCAGATGCGGAGTTTGGGTTATTCTCACCAGGATTGGCATATGAGCAGGGCTTTGAGTTTGATTATGATTCAGCCACTCGGAACTTCGTCATTTCTCGAGAAGGAATGCGGGTGGCAGTGGCCTCACCGCATGAAGCAACATGGGGCTTTCAAACTGTCCACGGGTCTGCCGCAGCACCGGAGGATCGGCCTCTATTGTGCAACTACACAATAGCGGAAGGTGTGGGCACTTTGCAACTCTGGCATGAGCGCATGTGCCATACTTGCCCACAGTATCTTAAGGTGATGGTAGATAAGGAGCTAGTGAGCGGCATGTTGCTGACGCAGCGGCAGCAGGACACGTGCTCGTCATTTCTCGAGAAGGAATGCGGGTGGCAGTGGCCTCACCGCATGAAGCAACATGGGGCTTTCAAACTGTCCACGGGTCTGCCGCAGCACCGGAGGATCGGCCTCTATTGTGCAACTACACAATAGCGGAAGGTGTGGGCACTTTGCAACTCTGGCATGAGCGCATGTGCCATACTTGCCCACAGTATCTTAAGGTGATGGTAGATAAGGAGCTAGTGAGCGGCATGTTGCTGACGCAGCGGCAGCAGGACACGTGCGACGCATGCCACTTGGGAAAGCAGAAGAAGAGAAAGCACCGCAAGAAATTGGATCGAGCAACGAAAGCGCCGAACCAAATGGTGTATGCCGATCTGCTTTTCCCTAGCAAGAAAAATGGGACGCAGTATGAAGCAATCCTGGTTATTATGGATGGATACTCGCGTTTCGTCACAGTTCATTTGCTAAAAAGTAAGGCAAGTGATGTTGTGAACAAGCATCTGAAGGAGTACGTGTTCTGGGCGGAGCGGCAGGCTGGCCGAATGGTGAAGAAGGTACTCACACACACAGTGAAACAGGTGCTCACAGACAAAGGCGGCGAGTTTGTCAACGACGCGATGGAGATGTGGTACCGCATGCGAGGTATTGAGCATGTCCAAGTGGGGCCAAAAAGCTCACAATTAAATCTCTGTGAGAGAACCCACCAGACACTGGTGGGAATGACCAAGGCCACCATGGAACAAGCAGGCTTTCCTCGCAGTCTTTGGCCGGAGGCCATGCGTAACGCTGTCTACGTCAAAAACCGCGTGTACAACAAGGGGACTCAAGGTGTTCCTTACGAGATGTTTTTCGGCGCGAAGCCTGATGTGCATCATATCCGAAAGTTTGGTGCGTTAGCGTATGTTCACGTACCCGTGACGCCAGGGAAACACAAGCACCACAGCAACGCCAAGATAGGCTATGTGCTGGGATACGATGAGAACATTGTGGGCTGCAAAGTCTACTTCCCTACAGAACACACTGCCAAGTTCGTCTCAGAGCAGAAGACGTTGTATATCGAGACCGTCATGCTACTGAAATTGACGAGGACGACTTGTCTTCTCTCCACTTCACGACTGAAGGTGGACAAGAACGTGAAGAACAGGCCGCCAGCGCCGCCGATACAGCTATGAATACGGTTTCAGCATCATTATTCGACGAGACCAACGGATTTCCACCAGTTGGACTCGAGGGAGACGAGAATGAAGCCCTGGAGGATGGCGATAAAATGGCAGAAAAGTTTGAAGAGAGAGCCGAAGAACAAGAAACATTAGTAGCAACTCGTGAAAGCACCCACCAGATCGACGGAAATGCACATACAAGCCTACCTGTTACGGCCAATGAGAATGGAGAAGCAGAATCGAACATTGTAGCTGCTCAAAGTGATGAAGAACAATCAGTGATGGGGACGTGCGGGTCTTCAGTAGGAGAAATCGAGTTGGAGGAAGCAGAAGAAGGGTGTGAATTTAGTGATGATGAGATTACAGTGGCAAGTGTGTTTGCTCCAGGCGAAAACGAAGAGGACTTGACTAGGTCGCGCATTTCTGGACTGGAGGAGGACAGTGTAATTAACGCAAGTGCGCTGTTCACACCTTCTCCGAACCAGACACGGAAGCGCACTCACCGTGATGAGACACAGTCGGAAGAAGTGCGAGTAGAGCGCGAGGCGTTCAAGACGGAAGCGAAAAAGACACGCACTGGACTACGAGAGTACCCTGAGCGACGGCGACCTCGATATCTGGACGACTACGTGACGAATCTCAATCTTAGCAATGCTCGTGTGCTAGACAAGAACGGCCGACCCATTTGGGCAAGCCAAGTCAAAGTTCCTCGGAACCGCCGAGAGATGCTGCGGTCAAAGTGGCATGAATTATTCCTAATGGCGGAATTAGATGAGATGGCTGCACTCAAAGCAAAAGGGGTCATTATGGAAATCCCTGGTGAGGACGTTCCAAGAGACTCTAAACCGGTTAAGACCATGTGGGTTTACGCGTTAAAGTCCGACTACCAAGGCTACGTGGTCAGATTTAAGGCGCGTATTGTGGCGCTTGGAAACTACCAGCGTCCTGGCATCGATTTTCATGAAACATTCGCTCCCGTGGCAAGGATGTCATCCTTTAGACTGCGGATAGCAATTGCAGCAGAGTTAGGAATGGACGTGTACTGTGGGGATATCAATACGGCATATTTGAACGCCAAGTTGGCTATTCGGCAGTATTTAAGCTCAATCGATGGGTATCCGTGCAAGATCGACGGACACATGTATGCTGTGTTGAAGGCACTGTATGGTTTACACCAATCTGGCCGAGAATGGAACTCGGAACTCAATCAGTGGTTTATTAACCACGGGTACCAACGATCACTAACTGAGCCGTGTCTGTATTATCGATTTGATGGAGAAACCATTATGTACGTGCTTGTCTACGTCGATGACATTTTCGCTGCCACCAACGACGAGCAGTGTAAGATTAAGCTGTTTAAGGAGTTGGACACAGCGTATGGCCTGAAGGACCAAGGCTTGCTGTCGCAATACTTAGGCGTGGAGGTGAAACAGACACCGAAAGCAATCACAATCAGCCAGGGAAAATATGCGAGGGAAATACTGCAGAAGTTCGGGTACAGCGACGCGCATGCTGTAGGAAACCCGATGCACGTGAACGAGCGATTGGCACCGCTGGACGATGACGAGACCTCGGACTCCAGCTTTCCATATCGCAAAGCAATTGGGATGTTAATGTACCTAGCAACAAGCACCAGACCGGACCTGGCGTTTGCATTAGGACAATTGAGCAAATTTGTCACGAATCCGTTGAAGAAACATGTGGGTACTTTGAAAAGAGTGCTGCGGTATCTTGCTGGCACACAGGACTATGGGATCTCTTACTCAAGACAGCAAGGAAATGTAAATGAAGTGGTGCTAGAGGGATTCAGTGACAGTGATTGGGCAAATGACCCCTAACAGCGAAGGAGCACTACAGGTTTCGTCTTCACGCTCGCCGGAGGTGCAATTGCTTGGATGTCCCGCCGGCAATCGATAATCGCATTATCAACTGCAGAAGCAGAGTATGTGGCGGCATGTGAGTCAACGATGGAAGCAGTAGCGGCAAGTAATATTTTGCAGGAAATCGTGCCAAATCGCGCTGTAAAGTTGCGGATCGGAATTGATAACCATGCTGCACACGTTATGGCAACCAATCGCACGTACAGTCGCCGTACGCGTCATATTGAGAATCGTTGGCATTTTGTACGCGAACAAGTGCAGAAGGGGGCCATTGTGCTACACAGAGTAAAGGGCGTCTTCAATCCTGCAGACGCATTTACTAAAGCTCTTGACAAGAAACGCCTCAAGGATTTGTTGGCGCTCGTAGGCATTGCTGATGCCAAATAATAACAGTCGAAGAAAGTACTTCGGTGCTGAAGAGCGATCTTCGATGGGGGTGTGTTGGAATGCATATTCAAGTTTGAGACCTGGCTCAACTGAGGTTGACGAAGATATGCTGAGATGGCTGGTCGTAGCCTGGGAACGGGCGTTAACCCGTTCGTGTTGGTAGGAGCTCGGAGAAAGGGTAGCTAACACCAAACTAAGTCAGTCTTCATTTTGTTATCTACACAACAACAAGTCCAGCTCCACATCCATGCTGGTGCACAGCCGTCACATGAAGCGCTAGCACTCATCCGTCATGTGCTCCAGACTCACATCAACACATCGTTAAGTACGACTGATACTTAACACGGGACAGCCAACGCACATTTTATTTTACCTAATCCGACCAATGAGAAGCGCTGTCGCTTTCATTGGTCAAAACATCGAGCTCGAGTGTTGCTTGAGTGTTGCTTGAACACCTGTGGTGTGCACCTATCTACAAAATCGACGCGATGCTAGCGCACTGCGACCACTACCCATGCATCATCCTCGAGTACCTAGAGCAGCAAACCCATACAGTCGTGCCGCGCCGTCTGTAGTATAATTGCTGTCATAATGCTTGAGTTGAGGTCTCGTCCACTGGAGAATCTCCAGAATCCGAATGGTCTCCGGGTTTGATGCTGAAAAAATCTTAAAGTGTGTTGTACGAGGTTGATGGTGCTACACTAGTTTGTGGTTTCTGTATGTCTACTAATGTGGAGATCGTGGTCTCATTGAGTTGAAGCGGATTGCTGTGGGGGATGGAGGTCGCGAAGATGTCCCGAACAGTATTTTGTGAAGGCTGTCAGGGTGATCGCTTCCAGTAGACTTTGCAGTCGGCCTGGCCCGCGACGAAGGTGATAAATGTCTACACTGAGGGCAACGTAGACGGACGAGAGCTTGTCGGACTTGGGTGGGGTTGGCGTTTGGGTTCTCGTGGAGCACAGCACGTACGTTTGAGGCGCCTACCAACTGAACGACGAGCTTTAGTAGATCACGTTCTCGTCCGAGTCCTGAACTACCAGCCTCCTCAGCACGAGGGTGCACGGACGTAGCTTGATCTTTTTCAACTTTCAACTGGTATTCTTGTAGTTCGTGTAGCTCTTGACGACATAGCGTGAGTTGCCCATCATAGACACGGAGCTGTTCTTGTTGTGCTTCCTCGCGTGCGTTCGCTGCGGCGAGTTGTCCCTTCAGACGCGCATTTTCGCGTTGCCAAACTTCATCGTTCTACGTCAATGCATTTGAGCTAGTTAGATAGACTGTGAGAACACGAAATACATAACAGCACCTTCGAGCTGGCGTCTCGAAGATCCAGTAATTCCTGCCTCAGAATCTCTAATTCGGCACGTAGCTCCATATTCTCTTGTTCATGGTCGACTTTATCTTCAGTTGGTGGTAAGTCCTGAACACTCTCTTCACGAAGTTCGTGTACGAACTCAGTATCGTCGAGACTGATCGTTAAACAAGACGAATTCTCCGACTCCGATTCAACTGGTACTGAAGCATGAGCACGAGCCGGAACAGGCGGCACAAGTGCCGCAGCTTCACGAGCTAGTTGCCGTCCAAAGCTTTTCTGCTTCACTCGACCTGGTGAAGCTGTTCCCTGTTTCGACGAAGTCGATCGCAATGATGACGAGGAGTACGACCGCTCCAGAGGTGATCCTGATGAGATACTGTCAAGGGTGAGGCGGGTAGACATATTCGTGCTCTTCAGCTTCACGAGAGCGAAACAGAGGTGCGTGAGGGGTGAGATCAATATATTTATGTTGGCAAGTCTGAATAAATTGGGATGCTAGCCTTCATTCGGTTTCGCTTGACTACCTTGATCCAATCTTACTGAGGCGGATGGTGGAGCTCAACGAGGCCTACGTACAATGTAGCGCCCAGCACAGCGCCCATGAACGGACCTAGAATGGGGATCCAGAAGTATCCGCCATGTGACGAGAACACCTTCCAGCCCCAGCCTCCAAAAAGCGTAAGGAGACGAGGGCCGAAGTCACGAGCGGGGTTGAGTGCGTATCCAGTATTGAGGCCGAATGACATGCCAATTCCCGTTAGTAAGAGGCCAACTGCGCCAGGAAAACTGTAGGGACTGGCAGGTTTGTTGATCTGGTCGCACAAGGCGAAAATGCCGCCGACAAGCAGGGCCGTACCGATGACTTCATTGACAAGGGCAGCCCAGTTAGGGATCTGGGGATTCGGGTACGTGGCGAAGATGCCTTGAGTAAATTCACGCTCTGGATCCACAATATCGAGCCACGGGTAGTAGACGATATAGAGCACTAGTGCTGCAACAAAAGCCCCCAGTGTCTGTGCAATGATGTAACCAGGAACCTTTCGCCACTCGAAGCGTTTGAAGAGCGCCATCGTCACACTGACAGCAGGATTCAGGTGGCCACCACTCACGCCACCCGAGAAATGGACGCCAAATAGTAATGCGATGCCCCAACACAAGTTCACCGAGAGGTAGTCGCCTGCAGCTTTTTTGCTGAGTACGAACTGGGCCACGGAGCCATCGCCGATCAGTACGAGAATAAAAGTACCGACAAACTCAGCCATGTAAGCGCGTATGTCCGGGTTGCGAATTGCGTATGGCGCCAATCGACCATTGCCTTCGAGGTCAGCATAGCCTCCGTAACCGGGCTTGTACTCGGCCATGTTCGAAGCGAGTCTTTGTGCTTGGGTTTGATCAAGTAGACGGAGGGCAAATTGAAGACTGAGGGGGAAAGATGTCACTATCTAACCAAGTTTGGCCACTTCAGCCCTCTATGTCTTATCTTTCAGCACTATTCAAAGCGATGCAAACTTGGCTAATTTTGCGTAGCTTGGAAATGCCGTTGGGCTTTGAAGTAGAATGGTTTTCAAGAATAGCGATCAATATTTGCTGCGTGTGGAGTATTGACGTCATCGATTGAATATGCAACGTGTGTTTGTTCAAGAATACAAGTTGTATTGTGATGCAAAAGTATACCTACAATTGCGAAGAACAGAGCACGATGGACGGTATTGTCTGGACTAAGCTAGGATGTCAACGTACTCCATTCTTACCATTTACTGTGGCGGGTGGTGAGCCTCAATGAGACCCACGTAAGTGGCAGCACCGAGAATGCCTCCGACAAACGGGCCGACAATAGGGATCCAGAAGTAGCCGTCACGCAGAGTCCACACCTTCCAGCCCCATCCAGCGAAAAATGTAAAGAGGCGAGGGCCGAAGTCACGAGCGGGGTTGAGGGCGTAGCCGGTGTCGAGGCCGAAGGACATGCCGATGCACGTAAGCATCAGAGCAACAGCAGCAGGGAAGCTGTAGGGACTGGCGGGTTTATTGAGTTGGTCACCGACGGCAAAAATGCCACTGACAAGAAGAGCAGTGCCGATAATCTCGTTCGCCAGAGCTGACCAGTTGGGGATCTGAGCGTTCGGGTAGGTGGCGAAGATCCCCTGTGTGGTCTCGCGTTCCGGGTCGTGGATGTCGAACCACGGGTAGTACACAATGAAAACGATGATGGCGGCTGCGAACGCACCGGCGGTCTGGGCCACGAAGTAGCCAGGCACCTTGTGCCACTCGAAACGTTTGAACATGGCCAGTGTAAAGGTGACAGCGGGGTTCAGGTGACCACCGCTGACACCACCGGAGAAGTGAATACCGAACAGCAGTGCGATACCCCAGCACAAGTTTACTGACAGGTAGTGGCCGGCACCGCCACCACCAAGCACGTACTGCGCGACGGAACCATCACCGATGAGCACGAGGATGAAGGTACCGACGAATTCCGCGAGGTATTCGCGGAAGTTGGGGTTGCGAACATGGTAGAACGGTAGATGAGAGTTGCTCTCCAGGTCTGCGAAGCCGTGCTTACTGGTGCCGTATTCGGTCATTCTTGGTCAGATGCGGTGAAACTTGGTGGAGACTTGTCCGGTTCGGAGGAAATGGAAGAATGACTGAGACCATTACGGGCGGATCGCCTTGAAGCCGCTTTGGTGCCAGAAGGAAAAGCATCGAGGCGTTTCTCAAGGCGGATGCACTCACCCAGCCGCCTGGAGTAAAGTGCTCCGAAAACTACTCATGGCACGAACAGCTGCTCGCATCTCGGCTCGACTGGAGCCACGAACAACTTGCACAAAGCCGGATGAAGGCATATGCTTTTCCTCATCGCAGTGGAGGTCGCAACTTGCGATGTCTTATTCGTAATGCACGATCACCGAAGTTGACAAAGTGAGGGATAGCTTTTGTAAGTCGTTGTTGTTTTCCATGCTGGTACTTCGCTACTTGTAGAAACAGCAATTTGTAAGAAAAAGCTTTCAATCGACGATCTTGCAGGGAGGGTTGCCTCCGATGACCACCATCCTGCTGGGCCCATGTGGTGTGTCCTGGCAGCCATTGTGGCAACGCGAGAGAAGATCCGGCCTAGCAGTGACGTATGACCCACAGATGCTATTGGGACATGGAGATTGGACTGGCACATCAAGTGCGTCGTCGTTGGTTGTCCGAAGCAACCACGGTTCGGTTTGTCAATTTGGGAGAACACCAAGACGTACCTCCGACAACAAAGCAGAAGTCCGTAATGCTAGTGTTTCCCCATGTTATGAGTTGGTAGCTCCTGACCCCGCTCGACGGCTCAAACGAAGTCCGGGTAGATCCAGTGCCGCGACAAGTCCGACGAATTTTGGATCGACGCGAAAACGGATCACCACTTGCCTCATTTGTCCGTTCTGCGGCAGCCGATCTTCTGCAGTCGCTCAAGCGGAGAGCGCCGATGAAGCGGTGTTTGGTGCGCGGGGACAGCCTTCGCTTCCAGATGGCTGAGAAAGACCTCGGCTGATGGATGTCAACTCGATGCAGTGCTGTTCGGCAACTCGACATTTGCCGACAGTTTTTGCAGCATACCACCGCTATCGTACAAGTAAATGCAGACCAAAGTCATGGTCTCCAGGTGGTGGTTGACCAAGAGGACGGGTAGTAATATCTTAGTAGCAACATGCCAGCTCATGTTGGCGCAACTTCACCTCCTGCCTTGCCCTCTGTCATTTCCATGAGCTCTTGTGGTCTACACTGTCGACTACCGTTTCTGTTCGTATCCTTTTGTGGCTCATTATCGCTCGAGATGCAGGGTTGTTCCTCCAGCAGCTGAGACCTGATGGCATTTTTCAGAGGTGTCAACATGTGGCTATGTGTCTCTCCTGTTAGAGACTCTCTTCAACCAGACCGATGTTTCATGACCACGCCAACGATCTAAACGCTCATTCTCCAACTTCCTTCCTACTGAACAACTCCAATTCTCTATTTCAACAACCAACATGTCCGAGTACGGATCGCTCAAGCCTGGATACACTGACCTCGAAGGCAATCCGCGCACACCGTTCTACGCCGTTCGCAACCCCGATGTCCGTGCCTACCTTGCTGAGTTTGTCGGCACCTTCATCCTTGTGCTCATCGGTGACGGTTCCGTCGCTCAGTATGTGCTTGGTGGTGGTGACGCAGGTCACTACCTGTCGGTGAACCTTGCCTGGGGTATCGCGCTGCTGTTCGGTATCCACTTCTCCGGTGGTGTCAGCGGAGGTCACCTGAACCCGGCAGTGACCCTGACGCTAGCTGCGTTTGGCCGATTCGAGTGGTACAAACTGCCTGGTTACTTTGTTGCCCAGACCTTGGGTGCTTTCGCTGCTGCTTGGGTGGTTTTCGTCGTGTACTACCCGTGGTTCGACGTTCAAGACCCGGAACGCACGACTACCCAGGGCATTTTTGCTACCTACCCGAACGAACAAATCCCCAATTGGTGTGGTCTTGCTAACGAGATCGTGGGAACGGCTCTGCTTGTCAGCGGTATCTTCGCCGTCGGTGACCAATTTAACAAACCTGCTAGCCCCTACACGTTCCCGGCTGCTGTGGCTCTAATGTTGACCTGCGTGGGTATGGCGTTTGGCCTTGATACGGGTTACGCCCTCAACCCCGCTCGTGACTTTGGCCCTCGACTCTTTACATTCTTCGCTGGCTGGGGCTGGAATGTGTTCACGGCTCGCAGCTTTTACTTCTGGATCCCTATCGTTGGTCCCTTCATCGGTGGATTGCTCGGTGCTGGACTGTACGTCGGTCTCATCGAGAACTTCCACCCGCGCGAGTAAACTAGTGAGTTGAGCAAGATGCACTTACGCTGAGTTATACTATAGCGATAACAAATCCAATTCCTTTGTTTCTTGTACTATGAAGCGTTCTTCTCTCTTGGTGGCATTTTTACAGTTCGTTGGTAAACTCGGCAGATACCGTGGAACGAGATTTCCGCGAAAGCATTGACGGTTAGACGTCGACAACACAAGAAGAACTTGCACGAGCTACGACGCAAGGATCATGTGTGCGATTCTTACAACTCCGGTCGTTGCCATCATTGTGGGCACGACGAATTTACGTGTGGGTGTGTGGCAGAACGACCGCGTGAAAATCATTCCGAATAGTCAAGGCGCCTATGCAACGCCATCGTATGTGGCGTTTACAGACACAGATTGCTTAATCGGCGAAGCAGCCAAGTACCAATAGACTAGGAACCCGCTTAACACGGTTTTTGGTATTAGTCGACGGATCGGCCGCAAGTTTTCGGACCCAAAGTTTCAAGAAGCATGGAATACTGGCCGTCTACAGTAATCGATGGACCAGAGGACAAACCTCAGGTTTGAGTGCAGTACCAAGGCAAGACAACAAATTGCCAACCTGTGGAGCTTCTAGTCATGCTGTTGTGTGAAATGCGCGAGATTGTTGAGGCCTATCTAGGCAAAAAAGTGAAGGATGTTGTGCTGACGATTTCAGCCTGCATTAACTACCCCCAACGTCAGTCTATGAGAGACGCTGGGGCTATCGCTGGGCTGAATGTGCTACGTTTCATTAATGGGTCGACCGCTGCATCCATCGCACACGGCTTCGACATGACCAAATCTATTCCACGAAATGTTCTTGTCTTCGATTGCGGAGGTGGCACACTGGATGTGTCGCTGCTGGTCATCGATGAAGGCACCTTCGAGGTGAAAGCTACAGCAGGGGATTCACATTCGGGTGGTATGGACTTTGACAACCGCCTTCTTAAGCATTTTGTGGACGAGCTGATGCTAAACTACCAACAAGACCTACGATCAAATAATCGAGCGATGGTTCGACTGCTTGGAGCGTGCGAACAAGCCAAACGGGGCTTGTCAGCTTCAGTGGAAGCTTACATCGACCTTGACGGACTCTGCGAAGGTGTAAGCTTCAAGTCCACTATTGCACGCACAAACTATGAAAACTTGTGCAGTGACCTATTAGCAAAACTGCTACATCCCGTAGAGAGAGTGCTGAGAGATGCCAAGCGGTCAAAATCTATGGTGGACGAGGTAATAGCCGTGGGTGGATTAGCGCATGTACTGAAAGTTCAGCAGCTTCTTTCAGACTACTTCGACGGGAAAATCCTATCGAAGCCAATCCGTCCCGATAATGCCGCCGTAACTGGTGTCACGGCGCAAACAGCCATCCTCAGCAATGAATTACCATCCAACGTAAGCAATGTTGTGCTTCTGGATGTGATACCGCTGTCCCTTGGCGTGGAAATCGATGGTAAAAGTCGGCAGTGATGATCCCATGAATCACCCCCATCCCGACGAAGAAGACACGGACATTTTCGGTGACCAAGGGCAAACAGTCCTTGCGAATCCAGGTCTTCGAGAGCAAAAGTGGAGTACGTGATAACTTGACAGCTGATCAAGTGCAGACCTGTCATATCCTGTGTGAGTTTGCTGTTGCTGGCATCTCTCTCCTGCCTCGCGGTGCTACGATAGAGATTTCGTTTGACGTAGATGTTAACGGTATCTTGAAAGTGTCGGTCGTGGAGGAAGCAACATGCGAAATGAAGCAAGTGACGGTAGAAAGCGGCCGTTTGCCGCCATTGCAGATCGAGCTTATGAGGGAAGAAGTGAAAACGTACTGCGATATTGGCGTACGCAACAAACTGCGTGTCGAAGCTAAAACTTTGCTGAGAAACTATGCAGACTCTGTGCACTGCTCTACAGCTCAGCGTGTTGCCGACTTGAAGCGATCTATTAAGCTCACTCAATCCATCGAGCGCAAGGCCAGTGAAACGATCCACTGGTTAAACACGAACTGCTTCGCCAAGAAGGAAGAATTCGATGCCAAAAGACAGAAGTTGGAGGAAGAGGTGAGCGCTGCAGGCTCCATCTCCAATCTCTCCTCACTGTTCTCATCTGAATCATTATATCCTTCCTCCATCTCGTCCTGATCTCTTCCTGAATCTGGATCTGTCTCTACATCAGCCTGTCCAGGCAGTGGCTCTTGTCTCCTAGTAATTTGCTCCACGGAGCACTGGCAATAAGGTCTTGAATACCTCCCTCTCGGTCCTGTGTCTGCATCTGTTGATCCTGTACCCTGTTTTGCAACAGCATTTCCCCTTGTTGGTCACCAACTTGGTGGTCCTGCATCTCTATCCTCGTCGTCTTCCTCCTGAGCTTAATTGGTTCGAACTTGTCCATTTCATGCTCGTTTTCGTCCAGAAAGGGCGTACTCTGCGCCTCTGCAAGTCCTCGAAGCGTTGGTGGCTGTAGTTTATGGTGCGCCTGCGTTTCCTGGCGGCCCCTTGACGTGTCATAGCACCTGCGAGGATCTATTGGGCATTGAGTCTCCAGTTGAGCACCAGACGCCGCCGTGCGTCGTAGCTCTCGGGCGGCAGCTGCAGGTAGAAGCGCTCAATGGGCTCGCGTACGTGGTCACTACCGCGCAGATGTTCCGGCACGCGGAGCTTCTCGTCCAACGAGAAGGAGGTTGCGTCGGTCGCGCTCTTGGTCAAGTTCGTGCTCAATAATGCAGAATTAGTGTGTGTCACACCACATTCAAATGAAACTTCAACATGATACGTTACTTCACAAAGTAGCCTACTTCATGAAGTAACTTGAAGCGTCAGATCTGATTCCCCCATTTGCTGATCTTCCATCAAGATGCTGCGTGGGTCTCTGCTCTGCTCGGCGCTGCTGGCGCTCAGCGCTAACGCCGCCATCCTGCGCGTGCCCATGATCAAGCGCAGCGACGACGAGTTCGTCTCCTCTCTACTCCACGACGTGCACGCACTGCATCGCCCCGCAGTCTGGAGCCCCGACGCCGTCGTCATTCCGAACGACGTCGAAGACGTCGACAACGTCGAAAATACCGCGAACGTCGTCATCCGCGACTTCCAGAACGCGCAATATTATGGATCCATCTCGATCGGAACGCCACCGCAGCCTTTTTCAGTCATTTTCGACACGGGGTCGTCGAATTTGTGGGTTCCAGACAAGAAATTCGGCTCGCACAACGTGTACGACCACGACCAGAGCAACAGCTACAAACCCAATGGAACTGCCTTCAACATCATGTACGGCAGTGGTCCGGTATCGGGTTTCCTGTCTCAGGACAAGCTGGAGTTGGGGGGTCTTACAGTTCCCGACCAAATGTTCGCCGAGGTGAACGTCACGAAAGGACTGGGTCCAGCCTATTATTTAGGCAAATTCGACGGACTATTTGGACTGGCATTCGACACGATCAGTGTGGATCACCTCAAGACTCCGTTTCACAGGATGATTCAACTGGGACTGCTGGATGAACCAGTCTTCGCCTTTTATCTAGGTGATCAAAAGGATGGAGAACTCACTTTTGGAGGAGTGGACAAGAGCCACTACAAGGGGGAGCTCGAGTATGTAGACGTGACGAGTGCTACCTATTGGTCTGTGAACCTCGATGCAGTCGAGACGAAAGGAGAGAAATTGACAGATGTCCACAAGGCAATTGTCGACTCGGGAACGTCGCTGATTGCTGGGCCGAAAGATCAGGTGGCGAAACTTGCGGCGCTCGTGGGTGCGCACAAGTTTATTATGGGCGAGTACATTATCAGCTGCTCTGCTGCAGCGCCAGATATTTCATTCGTGCTCAATGGAAAGTTGTACACGTTGACGAAGGACGAGTACACGCTCAAGAGTGGCCCGTTGTGTCTGTTTGCCTTTATGGGCATTGATATTCCGGCCCCCGCTGGTCCATTGTGGATTCTGGGCGACGTCTTCATGCGCAAACATTACACTGTCTTCGACTGGGGTACCGACTCCCGCAAACCCCGCGTCGGCTTTGCGCTCGCTGCTTAAACTGCTGGAAATGGAAGATCGCTTACCTGATCTTCAACACCAAGCGTCAGAACCATGGTGTTGAAGGTGAAGGGCGACTGCTGTATGAACTTGACACAGAATGCTATGAAGGCAGATGCCTAAGTGTGTTATCCTGTCGAAAATGACGCTTTTGAAACCTCTATTTATGTCGTGTGTTGGCTGGAAGGCGAGATGTTCCCTGTTGCTTGAGCTGTGATCATTGATAGTCTCGAAGTTTTGCTATGAGCAAAGCTAAGCAGCAGACCCCGCACACCAACGGATCGCCTAAAGCCACTCCTCGTGATGGTAATCCTGTTCAACTCAGTGTGTTGGTATTACAGGCAGACGCGCTCGAAGACGATGAAGCCGTACGTCAAGAGCTCAAGCGCTGTGGATTTATGGTGAAGCAGCAAGCATTGGTTCACTTATCGGTGGACGCAGCGCGACAGTTTCTTGTGGAAATCTGCAACCCACATAGCGCGATGTATCAACCACCTCAACAAGAAGTTGAAGGCACCTCAGAAGGCCACGACGGAGATCCAGGAACACCTATTGCTGCAGACATTTTTGCCAACTCGGAGACAATAGATGACGACAGTGAGATGATGGAACATGCCATTCAGGCTCTAGCAAGTGGCCCAGCACTTGTATTGGGTGTCGAGAAGGCAAACGCTGTAACTGGCCTGCTGCAGCTTGTTGGTCCCGCTGATCCAGCAACATGGGCAGAGAACTTCTCGTCGTGTCTTCGAGCTCGCTTCGCCAAAGATCCACCTCGAAAGCTTGGACTGCGATGCAGCACTCAAGATGTTACTACAGCACACGAGCTGGCATTCCTGTTGGCGCATGCTGGTAACAAAGCTCACACTCTTGCTCACGTTCAAGGCCAAGGTCACGCTCCTGTACTGCCACTTCCAAATGTTGGTGTCTCAACCAAGACTGCTGCCATGGGCCTAGATCAGCTTCTCAGCTTTCTGTTCCCGGAGCACTTGCAACACCCGAATTCAGCTGGTCGGCTCTTCGTCTTTGGGTTGTATGGACCACTTGACGCGCAGTCGAAGTTACGCAGCGGTGAGAAAGGTTTACATGTAGTCACAGATCGCGAATTGACCACGATGTCTTCTCGCATGGAGCGTGAGGACATCCTGGCAGTGTATGGCATGTGCTCGTTGTCACAAGAAGAAGAGGAGGAGGTGGTGCGTCAAGTGGATCACTTACTCAAGCGCTTCCCACAATATACACGTCGCGATATTAAAACGCTATTTGCTCCACTACCACGCGATCCAGACGGGAACATGAGCTTCCATGACATGCAGCGAGCCGTGCTGAAGGAGCGATTGCGTCGTGTGGTGTGTATGAAGGAGCGACTGCATCCAGCCCTAGCCGAACCTGTTCGCAATCAATTTGCACGCACATTGACTCGCCTCACCGCGACAAAAGTTCCTGGTCTCGTGAATGGAGCACCGTCCAGTTTCTTCCTCAAAGACATTGGAGCTACACATGTGGAGAACGCAGCGTTGGTTTCTCGTCTACTGAGTACTCGCGCTTTCCAGATTTGTCAGATGGAAGATGGTAATTCACCCAAACTCACCCAAAACGTACGTCTCGTTCGCCCTGACAAAGCTCAGAAGTTTATCGAGCGTGAACCATGGAATCTAAACTCTCAGAAACGCAGTCAACAAGGTCGAAAGTAGACAACAAGTCCAACATGACACTTTATACTCACTTATTTTCCTCTACATCTGTTCATTTTGCTACATACGCACTAAGTTTCCCTACTCTACCAGTACTCACAAACCAGTCGACAAGAGCCCAGAGCCCATGCCATTCGCACAGATCGTGCTGGGGCCTCCTGGCTCGGGCAAAACGACGTATTGCAATGGAATGCAGCAGTTCTTGCAGGCCAACCACCGAGATGTGGCCGTAGTCAACATGGACCCGGCCAACGAGCAGTTACCGTACGTGGCGGACGTGGATGTGTCCGAAATGGTGTGTCTCGAGAACGTCATGGAGGAATTGGAGCTCGGTCCCAATGGCGGTGCGTGCCTCAATGGTAATACTTAATAAAGAAATGTGACAATTGCGTTTGGACACAGGTCTCGTGTACTGCATGGACTACATTGATGTGAACTTTGACTGGCTGGAGGAGAAACTAGCAGCACTCAAGGACAAGTATGTGCTGTTCGACTTCCCGGGCCAAGTAGAACTCTACACACATGAAAACAGTGTGCATAGTATTCTACACAAACTGCAGAAACTCGGATACCGGGTAGGTAGGTATCTGCTGGAATTTAGTGACAAGGACTGATTTGAGTCTTTAGCTGGCAGTGGTGCACCTCGTTGACGCACACCATTGCACCGACAGCTCCAAGTTTGTGTCGGTGGTGATGTTGAGCTTGTCATCTATGGTGCGACTTGAGTTACCGCACATTAATGTGCTGTCGAAGATCGATCTGATGCAACAATATGGCAAACTCGGTACGATTCAGCGACTTGGGTTGTGTTGATCGCTGGCTGATGCTCTTGTCCTTTTAGCGTTCAACTTGGACTTTTACACAGATGTGTTGGATCTGCGCTACCTGTTGGATCGCTTGGATGAACCAGATGATGCTGAAGATGAGGACCAGATTTCGTTGGAACCTCGGCATACAACGATCCCCAACTCGAGACTTGCGGAGCGATTCCGCCGCATGAACGAGGCACTGGTCGATGTCATTGAAGACTTTAGTCTGGTGAGTTTCTTGCCACTGCAGATCCAGGACCCCACCACACTGCAGAAGGTAGTCGCGGCAATTGACAAGGCCAACGGCTTTGTCTTCACTGGTGTAGACTTCCAGACCGCTGTCGTCAAGGACTATGCCTTCGGAGACCAGAGTGCACCTGACGTTCAAGAGAAATACCTCGATCAGTAGCACAAGGCGTTGCAGAGCTCAAACCTTAAAAGATCCATTGTATTACCCGCCCCCATTTTCTTGGTTTGCTCTCTTCTCGTCTTGCTCCGCCCAGCAACTGCCACAGTCTTACCTGTGGCCGCATATAACGCTGCTGAGCTGAGCAAGCATAGACTATAACGATGACCGCCTCTTATGTCGCGAGTGTGTTGTTTCACCCCACTGTGATGGACCCGGGTGTTGTCTGTCTAGCTGGACAGCACCCTGATCCAAGTTAGAAGAAAATCCCGCCTTCCTCTTCTTCCGCAGTCTCGTCAACGTTGCTGAGGTATTGTTCATAGGTGGATGACGTGGGATGCAATGAAGGCATCCCTGCCGTGGACAACGAGCTCATGGACATTGAGTTATACGTACACCCATGCTGCCGCCTCCCAA
>PCFV01000424.1:0-27334 GCA_002812785.1 Phytophthora litchii | reverse complement strand
GATTTTGTGTGTTCTGCTATATCACAGACCGCCTTGGTGACTGCTTCAACTTGGACAGCGTGTGGAGGAACGAATGGATCGCCTGGAGCTTCGGCACTCCCGCTCTTCCGAGCTTGAGTCAGGACTACTCGACCACTCGCTGGAACTCGGTCTTCGGGAGCGCGTGTGTCTCCAAGACGTCCTCGACCGATGATCACTCCGAACGCTGGTGCAGCCCGACTCCGTCATAATAACATCGTCATGACCCACCACCGTTGGTAATCTCGAGAGGACGGCCTCCGCAACTTGGACACTCGCGCTTCCGTCTACCTGAGCGGTGCTGCCTTGAGCAGCGAAACCCATTTCGGGTGGAGCAGCGAAGGTGTACAGCATGTGAGCCGCCGCTGCTCCTCCCACAGACCAAACAGAAGATGAAGATGACATCTTCCCGGACGACTGCGACTCCACGGGTTCACTGAGGTTAGACCATTCTAATCTGGACGCAGTCGGTCCGAACCACGTCGATCCGTATCCAGAACTCGGCATTGGGGAAGCGCTTCGGACTCCGGACGCTTCGCTCGGGATCATCGCGCTTCGACTATCCTGAGTGGACTTTCCGTACGACATGAGCGAATTCATCGACGGTATCGAGGCCGCTCGTTGCGGAAGGAGTTGGGGCCGCTTCGATTCGGGCTCTCCAATGGATGAACTCGCAGGCCTGCGAGTCACTCGGACACTCGCTCTTCTCAGCCGCTCGACGCACTCACTTCCAAGTAGTCCAGCTTCGTAACTCGACATCAATGAATCGCCTTCAGTGTCTTCAGGTTTCATGTCTTCAACCGTGTCGATCAAGCTTGTACATCCGGTGGTGACAGCATTCGGGACAGCACTCCTGAAGTGACTTCGCGCCACTTCAGGTGATCCGTCGTCAGCATAATCTGAAGGTCTTCGGCCACCGCTCGGACAAAGCTCCAGTCCACTTGGGACGCACGAGCTCGAAACCACTCAGTGATCAGGTTGCGAACTCCAGAGTGACTTGCTCTCAGCGACGAACTTGGTCAGCCACATACGTCTTCCCCTGGTCCACGCTGACTTGTGCCTCGCGTTCCTCTTGGACCTCGTCCACAGTCAAGTCGATCTCCATTCGGGATCGCCTCGGTGACTGGACTTGTGAAGCTTGACGCCAGCATTTGCGGGTCCGACGGTGACGACGACTCGGGCTTCAGGTGCGAGGTCTCTTTCGAGTCCTCAAGCACGACTTCTTCCTTGACCGTCGACAACGGGCCTTCCAACTTGATCGTGGGCGTCTCATTCGGGATCCTCTTCTCCTCCAAGTCGTCGTCCACGCTGATCACACCTTCGACATCTTCAACCGGCCAGAGATTCTCCGAAGAACCTCCCTTGGCCGGGCACTCAACCTTGATGGCACCTCCCACAGACGCCTGTACGGGTACATCCGGGATGAACACACCCACAACCTCCACGCTCAAATCCGAGCTGGAGTCTTTGCCGGAGCCAACCGGCGTTCTCTCTATCAGGCCGTCCTCGGTGACCTCACCCAGGGAAACATGGTGCGCCCCTGAATGGCGCCCTCCGAGTCCGACTGCTCTTGAGCGTCCATCGACTCTGCTGCCTTCTTCCCCTCGCAAGCTGCGCGACGCTTCTCCGCGCCCCGAGCGCGAGCCTCCTTCTTAACATCAAACCGGCGACATTTGGTAAGATAGGTTTATTTTCGTTGTTATATTACTTTGAATCAACATATTGCTTGGTTTGTTTTAGGCGTAGTTAACCTTACTCCCGAACACTGCAATCGCTGAAGATCGGACACAAAGCGCATAATGTGGCTGACTTTTGGTTGTTATTTGGAAACGATAGCAAGATTTTCAACCATAACCTGTATCGAAAGTTTATTGGCTGAAATGATCAATTGTTTAAGATCATGGAGCGTCGAGGCGTCGGGAAGCGACTGACCGACGGTCAGCGCGTGGAGATCCTCAAGTTATTCGAGAGCGGGGCGGTCGTAACAGAGGCGGATGTGGCTCGACGCTACGGAGTTACACGCTCAGCCATATGGCGCCTGCGTCGTTCAGGTCAGCAAATTCTCGAGCGATACCAGGAGGGCGACCTGCGGTCTCGTGACGAGCGTCGTCGCGGTGGCTCCAAGATCAACAGCAGCAACAGCAACGGCGTGGTGACTCCCACCGTGGACATGCAGACAATACAGTCGACCACAGCATTTGCAATACCGACAACCAACGCGCTCACAGTCGTTGACACCGTTGCAGCTTCGCCCATGCAGGTCGCAGCAGAAATTCAGACAGAACCAGCGCAGCAACAGTCGACACAGAGCCTGGAGGCCGTTGCCCCACTTATCTATATGTCAGCTAAAGCTATTAGCAGTGTTCAGTCTCCTGGAATTATGAATTGGGAACGCGTGAGCGGCCATGGGGATGAAGATTTCTTTGAGATAGTGAATGATGGCATTTCTGTGCTGCAAGAGGGAAACTACCAGATCAATGTGGACTTACAGCATAGTCAGCCGAGACAGAACTACAAATTTGTCTTCAAGGTGTGGCAGGACAAGACACTGCTGAGCCAATGCTCATGTCCACTGCGGACCAAGAAGGAGATCTCGCTCAGCTTGGTGGAGATACGGTCCCAATTACCGGCGTTGGCTAAGCTGCGTATCGAGTTCTTGGCACCTGGTTTCGCTTTTCACGAGAGTCGTATTGTGTTGCGGCTGACGCAGTAGCTGTGGATCTCAGTTTAGTGAGTACATGTCGAAGGAAAAAAACGGAGGATACGAGGTCGAAGCTTGTGCAGCGAATCTATGAGTGGTTGTAAAGTTCAGGGCCGATGCAACGTGCTATACGAACGCGGGAAGGATATTTGCCGTTGTTGGTGGTTAATATACCGCATCACCAACGCAGTTAGTACGCGGAAGAACACGATCATCCCTATCATGATGCCGACGTACTGGGCGATGTGCGCATGCTTGATGCCGAAAACAACCTCGACGTACGTCTGTACGGGAATCTCGCCGACCGTGGCTGGCGCGTTCTGCACGATCTGACAGCCATTCGGATAGTCCGACATATTGAGTGAGGGAATGCCATCTGATCTGGCAATTGCTACCATGATGTTCGCTAGCTGGTCGTCAGAACATTGGCCGAAGGCGATGGCTGCAAGCGTCGAAAACGAGTAGCGTAGTGGTGCGATTGCGTAGAGCCACCTGTAGCCTTGTGGGATCTGCATCGCTGGAGGATTGAATCCCGTGAGGAGGAGACAGATGGCGTTGAACAAGATCCCAATTACTACTGCGACTTCAATACTAGGGAGCGCAAAGATCAGTAGTTGACCCATATACGCCTGGAAGAGGATCATCAACGCCACATTGACCCAGTAAATGATACCGTCCGTAAAACCTTCGAGCCCAACCATCGGGTAGTAGATGATCGTGAACAACATTGCACCCACGAACACATACGGTAGCTCGACGAGAGTGAAGCTGACAAAGTACTAGCGCGTTGTAGGTCTGTGATGCGCGCTCGCGGTAGAACACAGCGCGCTCTTCAAATGCCATAGGAAGGATGCTGATAAAGGAGACCATGCCGATAAACACCGTCGAAATGAACACCATGCCCAACCCGCTGTTGATGCCCTGGTACGTCTTAAATTCTGCGCTGACGTATACAAGGCCGAAGACTAGTCCAAGGAACACCGAAATGAAAAGCCGTGTCAAATTGTAAGATGGAGTGCGCCAGTACATGGTGAAGAAGCGGTCCAGAAGGAAGCGTAGTTGCGTAGTGTTGGATGCTGCGCGCTTCTTGGAATAACTCACAGGCTTGAGTTGCTCCGACGGCTGAAAAAGACCGGCCTCTGCCATTTTGGCGTCAAGCAGCTTCTTGTTCGCACTGGCGTTGAAGTACTTGACGAAATCTATGGTCTGCTGCTCTTCATTGCCTTGACTGTTTTGGCGTTGACTTGCCACACCAGCACCAATGATTTCCAGCATCCATGTGGCTGGGTTGTAGCCGTCCGTGATCCGCTTGGCGCTCGGAATTGCTTCAAAGTAGGCGATAAGTGCATTGCATTCGTGGCCAAGATCACCAAAGTACACCGTTTCACCACCACGCTTCAGCAGAAGCAGACTGTCGAACAAGTGAAACACATCGGTAGACGGCTGGTGAATCGTGCACAATACAGTACGACCCGAGTCGGCTACCTTTCGAACACCATCCATGATCACTTTAGCAGAACGTGCGTCAAGGCCGCTCGTAGGCTCATCTAAGAAGAGAACACTAGGCTGTACAGCCATTTCAACACCAATCGTAAGACGTTTCATCTTCTCCATCGAGTTGCCACGGATTATCTCGTCAGCAATTTCTTCGAGACCAAGCAGCTCTAGACACTCATCGACAGAGTCAAATTTGCGACTGTCAGGAATGTCAGCATCTTGACGAAGGAAGGCTGAGAAAGTAATTGCCTCTCGGAACGTTAAGCCTGTGGAGTGAATGTCGTTCTGTTCACAATAGCCCGCACAACGACGAACACTAAGATCGGAGGCCTCGAAACCATTCAAAAGGATCGTACCCTTGATCGTTCCTTCTGTTTTACGCCCAGCAATCACGTCCATCAAAGTTGTCTTTCCTGCACCAGTTAAGCCCATCAGTGCCGTTATCTGGCCTGGAAGTGCGTATCCAGTTATACCCTTCAACAAGTCCAGCGACTGAACAGGTTGACCAGGACCAGCAGGAGCCTTCACAGTGTACCAGAGATCCTTAAAGGCGACTGTGACCGGGTCAACTTTTCTCTCGGGTTGCGTAGTGTTCACGAGAAACACTACCTCACTGTTATTCGGTGTTTCTGCCCGGGGAGACTTCATCAAGCTAAAAGCCTCTCCGCCCTCGGTGGAAACAACTTGCTTTTCCTCATGTGGCAGGGTGATATGCTCGGGGCGTTCGTAGCGATGATATTCCAGTGCGAAATACGACAACATCATGAAGAAAATGTAGGCACCCGCCATAAAGAGGATACCGTAGCCCACCCAATTCGTTTCGGAGGGTACATCAAAGAGCCTGAGCGCGTACTGACCCATGGTCATGTTGTATGCCGCGCAGTAGTCCACACTCTTATAGACACAGACGTCGAGCTCGCTGCTGCGGTACTGACTCACGACGGCACTACGCACAGTCCACGACACGGGGTCGATCCAGTAGAGCCAAATCAACCAATCTGGGATGGTGTTCTTCGACACGACGAAGCCGCCGAAAAGGATGAAGATCATCAAGTTCACCATTGCCACGGGCTTAGCGATGCTCAAATTCGGTGTCGCTGCGACTAGAAAGAAAAACAGCGCGAGAAAGACCAAAATGACGAGCATGAGCAGCAACTCGAAAAGCAGATAGGCGCCGGTTTCGTTGACGAACCCACCCATCCAGTACACGAGCGATCCGAAAACAAGACTCTCCAACAGCGCTAACGGGATCTGACTGATTGACGAAGCCAGCACAAAGGTCGACGTCCGATAGAAGTTTGCAGCTCGTTGCTTGTAGAACACGTTTCGCGAGTCATAGAAGGTGGACAGCATAGCGGCTTGACCCAGACCCAAGAACAGCATGGCTGCGAATATGACACCCATCGTGACCTGCATGTCTGCCATGTTCATTTGATAAAAGAGACTCGCAAAGATGAGACCCATAATGATCACGAGCATGGCGCGGCCGATCAAGAAGGTGTGATTTCTCTTTGTCAGAATGAACTGACGCTTCATCAGTGTCCACGTACTTAGCCAAAAACTCTGGTGAAACTCGCGGATTGATTTCATGAAATTTGCGGCATCAACGGAATCCTTCAACGCAGTAGCTCGAGTGTCGTCCTCACTCTCGCGTACCTGATAAATGGATGAATGTACCCACAGATCTGCAAACTCCCTTGCAAGCATCGGGTGGTTTGGATAACCCTGAGGAGGTTGCCCTTGCTGGTACTGGATCTGCTGAGGTGTGGCGAGGTCACACAGGAAGTCAGCAATGTCTCTTCGCGGCGGGCAGATGAAACCCAGCGACTCGAAGTATCGTTGCACCTGGGATGTGGGGCCGTGATAGAGCACGCGACCCTCGTTTAACAGGATCACATTGTCAAACAACTCGAACACCTCAGGCGATGGCTGCAGCAATGAGATGACCACTGTCTTGTGGAAACGTAGGGCCATGCTGTGCTGCGCAGCAATAATATCGAAGGCTGCGGCACTGTCAAGACCGGTGGTGATCTCGTCCATTAGCGTCACGAACTTCACGCCGAACTCCATCTCGCCGGTCGTCACGCGTTTCTTCTCACCACCAGAGATACCACGATGCAAGGCGTTACCGACAATCGTGTGCTGGCAGTCTTCCAATCCGAGCGTCTGCAAAACGATCTCTGGGTAGTGCTTGAAAACGCTATCCGCAGCGTGGAGAGCCGATTCATTTTCAGCTGCCGATCCACGTGAGAGGAGATCAGACATGCGCTTATCAAGGTGTGGGCCGCAGCACTCGTGCGCGAACTCGAACGTTTCGCGTACCGTCATCGTCGGCATGTGTGTATCGTCTTGCGTGACGTAATTGACGAACTGCGGAAGACGTTTTAACAATTTCTCACGAGGCACACCATTGTACGCCACATCACCGTCGACATCAATCTCTTTCTTCATCGGGAATCGCCCACTCAAGAGTTTCATAAGTGCTGATTTACCAGCACCAGACTGCCCAAGCACGAGCGTGACTGTACCCGGTCGGAAGGAGCCCGTGATGTCTTGCAAAATGTGCTTGCGCACCGAGTGTTTCTTAGCTGAGACTGCAACGACTTTCTTCATCACGTGGTTGGGCAGTGTCGGCAATTCGTCTCTTGGGTCGGTGATCTCTTGGCCGTTGACGTCCAAATGTTGGTGGTGTCGCGGGTCATGGATAGCAATGAGGTCGGCTGTCAACGAGACATGCTTGAAACGAACCTCCATTTGTGTCATGGCGCCTCCGAGGGCGGTCTCAACATTGGAGGAGATGTCGTCATGCAGTGCGTATGGGGCTCTCGCCACGATTTCCTGACCAAAATCGTACCCAACCGGCTGTTCTGGAGTTGTGTCGGCTACCATGGTCACGTTGAAGTTGACTGATAAGCAGACCGAAAATCTTTTGCGTTGGTTGTGCTTTGTTTTTAGTAACTTGGATAATGAGAGCAACAACATGACTCGCTCATTTAGGAATCCTACCACAGCGAACTTGACAAGGCAAATGATCATGCCCTGTGTCCAGTGCCGTCATCGCCCGCGAATTTTTGGCACAACTGCAACAAGCGCTTCTGGTAGAAGTTCTGCAGTCGGCGTAAGCGAGCCGCTTGTTTATCACATATGTCGCTGAAAAAATGATTACGGTCGCGTATCTTTTCGCCAATCGAACGCACGCATGATTGCACCGAGCATCATGAAGACCGACTTGCTCTCGGTCGAAAAGATCTCGTGGTGCCCTGAAGGATGTGGTTTCGATCAGAGAACTTTTTGGTTGAGCCAGCGGCTAATCTATTTCAAAAATTGGTTGGTTTTTGTGACAATTCACCGACTTGTGGTCTTTATTCACGACGAGATCAGAGCAATTGAACCTCTGGCGGTTATAACGCGTCGTCGTATCGTTTGAATTACAGAGTCCCTGAGCGTCATCTTGACACGAAACTTTTCATTTTTATGTTTTTGTTTTTGAGGTTGAGGAGGTTATAAGTAGTCAAGCGAGTTGGCGAAGTAGATCTCATGATTTTAGTATTGGTTGAGCAGTACACACAGGACTAGGTTATTTGCATCAAGACTTGTGACAAGATCTCCAGAGAAATCGACAATTCCAACAGATTTCCAGTGGTTAGATGCATCATTACCGCCGTGTCATGGTGGATCATATCTTTAATTGTAAAGGTCTTTACGATATAATGGCGCTGGATTCGAGTCGTTCACTGAAGAATGCATCAAGTTTCACAGCGAGCGGTACGAAAGTGTCTGGATTCAAGTAACACGCCACCGCTGCAAGAGCCTCGAGAAATTCTACCAGCGTCATTAGCACTCTTTCCTCGTGTTGCCCGTAGTGCGGTTTGTGTCTTGAGTCAGAACTTCTTGCTTCCCGTACATTAGCAAGTGAATCAGTGGTCACACTAGCTAAATCGAAATGGATACTTTCACGCTCGAGCTGTAATGTTTCTGCTAAAATGTGCTGGATGTTATCGAAGTGCAGCAGGTTATCGCGGAAGAGGTCGAAATGTTGGCAGCAATTGATAAATCCGTTGGCTGACAGCATTTTTGCTGATCCGCAGAGGCCAGCACTGTCATCATTTACAAAGCGTCGACCAGGTTTTACTTCGTTTGCAACAAAGTGCGTGTACATCGAACGCAGATTCTTGTGATGTGCCGTGAAGACTTCTCGACACTCGAATGTGAGTAGTTGCGGTCGGAACACGTTGCTCTTCTCATCGTCAGGACGCATGGCATTTGGGAATACGGTGTCCTCGAGAAACCTTCTGAATCGTTGGGCTAGAGTAGCATTGTCTGCCGCTTCCCGCTGCACGTGATCACTACGAACGATGTAAACCAGCGCCTCCACGAATTCTGCGGGAGTCATATCCCTCCCGTGCACGCTACCCGGGTCTTTTGAAGGTGCGGAAAGCGTGTGTGTGACAGGGAGCACTAATATGGATGTCCCCATGGATGCAGCGACGTCAGGACTCACTTTCTCGAACACATTCTGAACAAATTCGTAGGGGAATGGTCGAGACTTGCCAAAAACTTGGCATTCTTTCAAGAAGACGTAGAATTCTGCCAACGACATGGACGCTGATATTTTATGAAAGAAGCGTGCTTCATCAACTGCATTTCCTCCACCCCGGGATTGGTTGTCTTCATAAGACGTCCGACTAGAGTCGATATTCGCGTAAAAGCGGTAAACTTGACGCAAATACTCGTAGTTCTCTCCCAACACTTCTTCAACAGCCTGAAATTCTTCTGTCAGTTCTTCGGTAGTCTGCTTGTTATCGCTTTGACAAAGAAATATTTGCACAACTTTGGTCACATGTAGCGTGGTGAGCATAAATTTCTCTCTCCAAACTCTTCGGTCGACCAGTTCATATGGTGCTTGCTCACGTCCTCGGCGGGCAAGTAATCGAAGTGCATCTTGTTGAATTCGGCGTTGAAGACATCCCCATACTCTCATCGCGGTGCCACGCTTTGAGCAGGCATACTGCACTGTGTTCACAGCATTCTGCAAGACAATGTTAGCTTTTGCTAGCAGTTGTGGGGGTGATGTTATCTCTGGTGGAGATTGAGCTGCATCTAGAACATCGAATGGAGTATGAAGTTCTCTCCATTGTACTCTTACAGAATCCCAAATCGTTCGTGCATCGTTTAAAGCCACTTGAGCCTCGTACCAAGGGTACGCTGTTGATGGATTAGATGTCTGCCCAGTAATTGGGGTTTGAGCTTTAAGGCTTGGATGTTCGCACACCAGGAACCCAAACACACAGAACACTAAATCACTCGCTATTTCGTTGTTCAGCACGTGATCACACAAAACTTCGGGGCACGCAGGATTCAATTCTGCTAGTGCTGAACTGAGCTCTTCATACGTTGGAAATGGTGCCTGCTTCGAAAAGATATTAGCGGCTGTGTTTTCAACAACTGATCGGGACAGTAGATTTAAGGTGCTCTGCATTTTCGTTGTTCTCGCGGGTTGGCGCCGACTCTTAGTCTCCAAAACTCGTCGTAAAATATGGCGAAGTACGTAGTAGCAGTGCATATCGGATGAAAAGTTTTGAATCAAACCGGCACTGGAAGGGAAGAAATGTCGGAATGATCCGCCACACTGCTCCAGCTGGAAATTAATCCATCGAAGTACTAGCAGCTCAGAAGGAAGGCGTAGGAGATCGGAATCATCTTCTCCTTTCATCAGTAACACACTTACATCGATATAATCCTCGGTAGATACTGCATCCAGCATATTCTGTAGATAGTCGCATTGACAGTCTACAAACGCAAAGCAAAGCTTGCCCCACTGGTTCGATATTGTCTGTAGTTTTCGTTCTTGGCTGTGCCGGACTCGGAGCTCTAGTTGAACAAGCAGGTCTTCTAGAGACAGCGTATGTCTTTTTGCCAAGTCAAGATGTTCACGATGGGCTTTCATTTCCACTTTGGCACCTTCAATCTGTACTTGCAATCTACCGATGAGTTCCTGAAAATCATGCTTGTTTTCACGGTAAAGTTGAATCTGCTCATTGGACTTGCGTATTTTTTCAGCAACCGCGTAGTCATTCCAACGGCGAAATAGTTTCATGAGGAGCTGCTTCGTCCACCTCCAGCGCGTCTTCTCTAGTAAAACACGAGTGTACTTCTTGCGGACGATGATTTTCTTCCAATCTGCCAGCGTTTGTCGCATCACCAACCTACCCCATCGACTTGCTAATCGATCAACCATGAGCTCGTTGTTCCGTAATTTCTTCAGCATGAATTGATGTAGTGAGTCGAGGCGAGAACTGGGAATTTATACAAATAAATGAATAATTCAGTCAGGTAACTTGACGATATCAAAGATACTGCACTCACAGACGCGTTTCCAACGACTTCTTTTCTGCCAGGACCTCTTTCAATTCGGTAAAATATGCTCGACGCACAAGCGATTCCTTTAAGACGTGAGCGGTAAATCCTCCAGCATTTTGGAGATCATACTTCACCTTCAACACCTGCGATGGATTATTCATGTAAGTGGATCGCTCTAACTCTGCCTGAATCACATGAGTGAGATTTTTAAATCGTGGAAATTTCATGCTGAGTTTTGCTAATACATCAAAGCAAATCGATGTACGCAGTGGATTTGGAACACCTAAGTGGTCGGTCGATTGCAACGCCTTTGAGAATTCGTATTCGAAACGAGAAGCTGCGCAGGAGAAATGACAAATCAGACCTTCATGAGCAAACGTCCAAGAGATCTACTTTTTGAGCAATAAGCTAACTTTTGAGGACCTTGTTGTTCAAAGCCCTCTTCTTCCGCTGTGCACGTGGTATCCCAAGAGTTGATATTCCTTAATCGCTGTTCAGTCTTGAACGATGGTTCAGCTACTTCACGTTTTCGGGTATTTATCCTTGACTGACTCACGGATTCAGATCGATCTCCTCCTTTGCTCGATTCCATTGCACCTGCTTGGCTCATTCAGGAGAGTGTCGAGGATATCAATCTGCAGGGCCTGTGATCGTTTCACTACTATCTTTACCTGATGGGCCTTGCAATAGCTCAAGTAGTGATGCAAAGCACTTTGCAACGGTATTCATTGGAGCCGCCGTCGATCACGCTGCGAACGATAAAACATGGGGGACTATGTTCCATGCGCCACCCCACCTACCAAAGGAATTCTCTCGAGCATGAAAAACCCGTTGGCAATTTTTGATGATATGGAAACACTCACTCCACACGAATTTCTCCGGGATTTCTACACGCGCCAAGGTCTTTATGACAAGTTAGGAGATGTGGATGCACTGGTGGAGGCCTACGGACACCAGATGCACTTACTTTACGCCGAACTCGACAAGAAGTATGTTGCCATGCATGTTCCATTAGATCCTCTCATAACATTATTTAATTTGCTCACAGGTATGGCACAAAGTTCTGCGCGAACCCCCCACCCGTTTCGAGCGAAACTCGCAAGGCTGAGCCTGTGGGGACATATACACACACAGTACCTACAACCCCTAAAAGTCCCAGCAAAGCTCCTGTTAACAAAAGTAGGTTCTCGTATATGTAGAACACCGCCATGCCTCTAATAACGTTCACACTGTCGCTAGTTGTTTTGCTTGGAAATTCAGGTGTGGGTAAAACGAATTTGATCAGTCGTCTTCACAAAGGTGAATTCAATGAGGAATTCACTTCTACGATTGGCGTGGAATTCCTCACTCACGTTGTCAAGGTCGATAATACCGATGTGAAGGCACAAATCTGGGATACTGCTGGTCAAGAGCGTTTCCACGCCATGATGTCAACGTACTACCGCAAAGCTGCTGGGGCGTTGCTAGTTTTCGACGTTGGTAAACGTGCCAGTTTACTCGACGTGGAGAGATGGCTTGATCAACTACTCAACGTTGCGGAGCCTGGACTGCACGCTACACTTGTTGGAAATAAGTGCGATCTCCCTGCCGATAAAAGAGCTGTGACAGCAGACGAAGCCCGGCAGTTTGCAGCTGAACACCACATGGCTTACATCGAGACTTCAGCTAAGACAGGGCAAAACGTCGAAGAGGCCTTCCGTGACCTCATTGCAGCCATTCACCGAGCACGACTTACCGATTTTCAAGAAATCTCGCTTGCTTCCGTCGAGCTCAACGGCAAAAAGACTCGTTCGAACACGATGTTCGACTGCAAGTTTTTTTAACTACCAGCACTATCAATGCTTACGCATAAATTTACTCTTATTACTAAAGTTCTTAAGTATCTTCATTCAGACGTAGTGCATTTAGCTGCGAAAGACATGAGATCCGCGAGTTGTTCGTAGACATCCTGACCGCCTACTCGATCGTTTGGTTTGCACGTAGTCACGATATCAACGTACTGTCAAATCGAAGCAACACGCAATGTTAGATACTCATCAATAGTCAGAGTGAAATTGACGCTGCTTACTTCGAGCAATGAGCGCTTGGTATCCGCATATCGACTCTCCAGTTCTACAGAGAAAAAAACAAGTGTAAGATGCTCCCGTTTCGGCAAGTTGGGAATTTTAAAAATGCTACCGCGAACTTGGCGTGTTTCCTCCTTGAGGATCCTTTCAAATTTCTCCATCTTAACCCCAGCGAGTGGTGGTCTCGCCGAACTCGCACGGTGTTCTATCAGCCGATTTTTCACGTGTACTCTTGGACTTCCGAGACGCGATGACGGACCTGTCGACATTGTCGGGCGATTCATCGCTCGATGGTTCCGTGGTAAGCCATACCACCGACGTAACTTGGGCGATGAAGGTTTTCGAGGTACGTATTCTTGCATGTGACCCTGTTCTTGGATCTGCATCTCAGTCCGGTTCAAAGCAGTTCGCAACGCCTGCATCTCTTGCGTGTCCATTAGTTGTGGGGTGTAGGCCCGATATTTAGAACTGCCATCTTCATCTTCGTTTTTTTTTAGCCAACGTGCGTCTTCCCAAATCTGGTCGGCATCATCGGGCGTAGAATTCAATTCGTGGTTCATTACTGCTTGAAAGCTTGGTCAGTAGGCGAATACCAAGTACTCACTATCAATAGCGAGTAGATGGCTACATTGGCTTCAACTTGCCTGCTTTCATTTTCTACCAATCAGAGAGCGGTCGTCCCGTTGACAGTCTCCGCTACGAGACTCGAATCATCCAGCGCCTCTTGGCTGATCTACAGGAAGCTGAGCAACACCAGGATCTTATTCGATCTACCAGTTGATTGCCATGAAGAGTCCAACGCATAACGGAGAACTCATCCACACGGTGCGTGTGTGTCCACCAGCACTTGCCACTTCAACTAGTGACACATGCAACAACTTCAGATTCTGAGTGAAGTTTGACTAACGAACGTAATCCTTCTACAGCACCACACTGCCTCGTCACATATGCCAGTAGCAACCTCAGTATCAAAGCCATCGTTACCGGAACTGTCGATTTTCCCAGCGTTCACACCAGATCCAATTCGACTGGCGGAACTCAAAGGATCGTCGACTTATTCGCCCCCAGTTTCACCCACGAGAGGAGAAGCACAAGAACTTTTTGCGTCTATCAGCAGAGGCCAAACGTTCTTTGAATTGTTGGAAGTGCGTGGTCTTACTTTGGATCCGAGTGGTGAATATTCGGAGAATGACAGAATTGATGCGGTTCACTGCGTCGATGGGAGGAAGAGGACGTTGTTGCACCAAGCGTGCAGATGTGGCAATGTACAGGTGGCTAAATCGTTGCTATTTCATGGGGCGAATGCGTCTGCAAGATGTCGAGACGGTCGTACGCCGTTTCACGATGCGGTATCATCGTGTACAGGAAATACGGTACTGGACCTGTTGATGCTGTTGTTTGAACACGATCCAGAGGGCTTATCGATTGTTGACGCCAACGGCTCACATGTGCTGCATCTTGCTGCGATTCACGGGAATCTTGATGTGATACAATGGTGTGCTGGGCTTGAGCACCCTACTGGAAAACAGTCTGGTTTAAAAAGTCCCAAACCGACATTGTCTCGATATATGACACACCTAGGAATTACTTCGTTTAGCGGACGCAATATGCTACACTACGCTGCTTATAATGGCCGCTTGGGTGTATTGGAATGGTTGCTTGGTCGAGACTACCCGCGACATGGAGAACTTTCGTTGGAGACATTAGACGTCAATGGATATTCTGTTCTACACTACGCAGCGATGGGTGCACCACTAGAAGTCTGCGAGTGGCTCGTACTAGAAGCTCCAGAGCGACATCAACTGAATTTAACTGCACAAACAAATGAGGGCAGAACAGCGCACGAACTCGCATCAGCTCGTCCATCGGCCATTCAGCATTTCTTGACGGAGATTTCTAGAGTGCCTAGTGTACCATCAGGTTTGCGATGTATAGGTGCTGACACAACATCACTTGGTGTTGGTTGGGATATGGAACCAACTAGCAACGATACAAGACTTTGGGAGACGTTGAAGCCGCTGTATTTTCAATTGGAAATTTGCAAAAAGCCTGTTAGTCTGTCACGTGCCAGCGGATTCCTCACCATGTTCATGCTCATGCCTCCGACAGTACCTGGAAGTCCGCGAACACCACCAGCCATGTCATCAGCACTGATGTCAGCATCATATTTGCTACACTGGAAACCACTAGGCGTACTGTTGCAACCAGAGGCACGTGAACACTGGCTGTGCGGTCTTGAAAGAGACACAGAGTACTTGGTCCGAATGCGTGCTCGCAATCGGAACGGCTTCAGTGGCTATTCGGTACCAAATCTATCTGGAGTTTTCACAACAAGTGATGGTGGTCGACGTCGCAGCCTCTCGAGCCTTCAGCGGTTCTTTGGGGCCATCAAAGAAGACCCACCGATAGAGGCGATTGCTTTATCATTCATTGGGGACTTGCATTTCGAGCTACTTGAAGCTCGAAGTCTTCCTGGAACAACTTCCTTCGCTCCTTTGGTGATACCATCGAGCGTCGGTAAGGCACAGCAAACACAAAAGAGTCGCTACTACGCTGTGGTTACTATTGAAACACCCTCAACCCCTGAGGTCGAATGTACTGGCAGCTCCTGCAACAGCACCAGGCTCATTTATTGCGTGCGTTCGCCAATTGCAACATTGCAACAGGATTTAGTACTGTCAGGGAACTCGCAAGTGTGGTGTCACCCTCGCTTTTCTTTAAACACCGTATTTCGAGCACCCGAATCACTGGCGCATAGTCAAGTGATAATCACAGTGAACCGCGAGATTCAAGGACAAATTGGTTCTTGCTGTGTGAGCAGAATATCATTGCCAATGTTGGATCTAGTGCAAGGTATGCCAGCCAAAATGCAGTGGTTGCCTTTGGTTAACGTGGTTGACCCCGAGATGGATGGTGGTCTTATTCTCCTTCGCACATTGTTTCTTCCAAATGGTGTGTCGGAGCTGCCACAACCTACACTACCAAATATATGGGGTACAACAGCGAAGGAGCTACTGAGCACGTCGCAGGAACTAACATCTGGACACGATGATGATAGTGGTTCACCCCCGACGTCATCTTCGTCGACAGTATCAACCTCATCAATATCGTCTACATGTTCATCCCAGTTTTCAAATTCCTCGATGTTTACGGATCGTTTGGGCTTTGGAGTTTTCGATCCGGAGATACAGCTTCGTAATGGTGAGTGGCAACGAATCAAATTACCCTCAGGGGTAACACGATGTTATGCGTACTACAAACTTCTTGTTGAAGCGCTTGAGCAGCAACAAGAAGCAAGATGGCGCAGCGTCCATGTTGGAAACGTCAGCGCAAATCTACAAATTTGCAAGCGCACAGATACTCGTGCACGATTGAGCAAGGATACACCAGCGATAACTGGCATCGGGTCGTTCGTAATTGATGCAAGCAAAAGACACGCAGCTCGAGAGTTGGTTTGGCAAGGTATTCCGATGTCGCGACGACCCGAATTGTATTCACAGATGAGTGGGGCGGCAGTTGCACAAACCCAATATCCTCGAGACTATTTCCTCAGCTTGATAAGCCGACTCGAGGACCCGACCGATGAAGTACATTCCAGACCAAAGAGCTCACGCTTTATGGCAGCGAAAAAGCAAATTCAAGTGGACTTAAAGCGCACATTTGCTGGTAATAATGAGTGCTGGCTCACGTCATCCACAGGGCAGAAATCTCTGGAGCATGTACTGCTTGCGTATGCCTTGCACAACGACGCTCTTGGCTATTGTCAGTCCATGACTTTTGTCGTCGGGCGGCTATTGTGTCTCTATCACTCTCAATTACCACCGACATCTACTGACAATTTGCAGGAGAGTACCGAACTCGCGATTGAAAACGAGGAACGAGTTTTTTGGCTCCTGCACGTTATCTGTGAGGAGTTTTTCCCTTCATACTACACCCAGGGAATGACAGGGTTGCAGGTGGATGGAGGAGTGCTTGAAAAACTTGTACGAATGCGTCTCCCGAAAATGCATCGCCACTTTCAGCAGCTTCATGCACCGCCAATGGGTTTGGTACTTGTAACTCAATGGCTGCTTCCACTTTGTTGCGCAGTGTTCCCAAGCGAGACCACCTTTCGATTTCTGGATGTTCTCTTCTACGAGGGATCATCAGTTGTGTTCGCAATGGCGATCGCGCTGCTTCGTATTTCGCAGCATGAGATAGTAGCTGAAAATATCGACTACACTCAGCTTTTCCGATTCCTTCGAGCTCGCGATCAGCGTCTTCACGATTCACCACTGCTGATGGAGATTGTTTTTGAGGAGCACGAACTACATGGTGCAAAGGTTGATTTACTTCGACAATGTGTTGCTCGAGAGCTTGGAATCCATAAAGGCGAAGACGGAGTGAAAACAACCACCACCACGAAGTTGTCACGTTTTCCAGTCGATGAGCTGAGACCAGGAGACTTGGATAACATGATTCACAAGTAAAATATATTAGCACACTACAGTCTCATCGACTATTTTACTCGGCCAATGACGCTGTTGTGGCGGCCTGGATTGCAGCTTTGACTGTGGTCTCCCTTTCATCGCTGCTGCCACTGCTTTCGCCATCGCTAGAGACGTTTGTGTCTGATGTTTCAGCCGTGACGTCGCTGCCATCGTCACTGGGAGCCAAAACAGAAGCAGCCATCGCTTTAGCTTTCTTCTCCTTCTTTTCCTTTTCTCTCTCCTCTCTTCGCTCCTTCTTCTGCTCCCTCACAAGGTCAATCGTCTGCAGCAAAATCGTCATAATGTGCACGGTTTCCTGCGGGTTGGAGATCCAGATCGTCGTTGCAGCATCTCTCGATCGAGTGTCGTTACCCGTTCTAGTGAAGCGATCACCAACATGGAGACACTCCTGTCCCTGGATATTGCGGAGCTCTTCACTATCACGAAGCTCCTTTGGCAGGAAGCGGAATACGTACTTTTGCAGTGCTTGAATACCAAGTGCTTTGTGACCAATGTCCACCCATACGTCATTACCGCCGTTAAAGGCACAAAACGGCACGCGGAAGTGGCGCAACTCGTGCTGCAGTGTCAAGCTAATCTCCTCCAAGTTCTCGTACAAAATCCGTTTGTCAGACGTGTTGATAATACCAATTGCTCGCTCTTTTCGCAGAACTTTAGTAGACAAATGCAGCGCCTTGACCGTCTCTTCCAGCACAGTTTCCGCTGCATCCAACAATGCCGTCACTTCTTCCTCAGGCCAACGTTCTCCACGTCCGTCCTTCCAGACTGCACCATCGATCTCACGCAATCCCACGACTCCCGTCGCTTTGTCCGTGTGCGTCTCAAAAAGATAATTGCACTCTCCTCCCATAACCAAAAACCTAGCTCGTTCCTCCATCGTTACCTCTTGCAGTGCATCCAAAATACCGCGGAGACGCTGTTCATACCGCGCTGGATTGCCAGGATATCCAGCCGCCGTCACAAGGGACACGACGATTCCTCGACGTAGCAGCTCCACGATGATCTGCACCATCCGCGAGCTCTTACTGATGCTACCACCGTCTTCGTAGATAGTGTCATCGGCATCAAACGTGACAAGTTTGAGCTTGCTGGCAATGGCGTTGGTGGTGGCCAAGTTGAGGATATGGCGCACCTCTTTAAACGTGGGCGGAACACGTTTTCGTGCCAAGAAATGTGTGCTGGCGTCGTACTCGAGTGCAGCACGCGTGAGATCCAGCGGCAGGAAGAGTTTCTTGAGGTTTGGTAGGAACTTCTTCAGTCGACTGCGCTCTGGGTTGTCCACGTGCTCGGCGATGAGTTCACTCATGAAGCGGAAGACCTCGAGCACCGAAACGCGTAGCTCCTGCGAGTCGCCCACAGGCGACATGATCCACTCGCGCAGGAGCTCAATCATCGGGTCCTGCTCCTTCAGCATCGCTGCGTCTTTAGTTCCTGAGGCCTTGAAGTCGCGCGGTTCAACTGCAGCGAGTGCGTCCTGGCTGGCGACTTTGAGAATGAATGAGCGTCTCAATTTTTGCGCATTTCGCTGAATGTGAATGTGGACCGAAGCACCTGTCACTCTTCTGAAAGATAGCAATGTGGACGAAGACCTGGTACTCGTATGTGCCACTGAAACGAGGTACCGAAATAGAGCTGGACCCCGTTTCGTGTAGCCATGTTGTTGCTCACTGGCGTCAGGCCATCAACACCTTCATCTTCACTATCCAGACGTTATATAATTCGGCGTAAGGCTGCAGTATCCCGGATACCTGTCAGAGCCTACTCAAGTTGAGCCTCAACTGGTGTTTGCTCTGCTCTGAGTTTATGCCTCTTTTGCGTTTGTCTGGTCGAGAATCACGACGGGAAAAATTCCGACACTCCATGCCAACAGCGCACAATTGCACGGTTGGATTTTTGGTCGCTGCCACGAACATCAAGCTGGTGCTGTTAAGGTCAAGCTGTGCTGTTAAGGTGTTGCGATGTTCTTGCGCCTTCGATATGCTGAACGCTATTTTGAGGCAATGGGGTCCTCCTGTCACGTTCGAGACGAAGCGACGCAACTTCTTCAGTCTCGTGCTTCGAGGCAACAGACAGCTTGTAGATACTAGTTAATATGGCCTTCAAGCTAACACCTACCGAGAGTCTACGGGCCTGTGGCGTGCTAGAGGAGTCGCTGGAGAAGATGAGTTTCTTGGGTAGCATCACGCCGGACATCCTGCAACACCGCGAGGAGCTTTCGCAGGTTGTGGGCGAGGAGATCTCTCGCATCATCCAGGAGCAGCGCCATCTAGAGAACAAGTACGAGAAGCTCATCGCACAGCGAGCAGTGCTGAAGGGACTAGCCAACAAGTCCAAGTTTAAAGAGAACCAGCGTGAAATCCAGGAGGTCAGTCGACTGCTACGCGAGTCCACCAAGAGTCTATGTCGAAACCTCAAAGAGAACCCCAACTTCGCAGGAAATCTCCTCAAAATTCAGCAGGAGCGAGAAGGGCTGCTAGAGCTGCTTGGACACACACTGATCGAGATGAAGAAACACGGGACATTTGAGACGCTGCTGACATTTGTGGCGGATGGCAAAAACACACAGGAGAAGGCACATGAAATTCTCAAGAAGGAACGAGAAGCTGTGGATGAAGTGAAGAGACTAGGAGCAGAACTTGCACGCGAGAAACTAGAGCATCAGAAGGAGGTGACTGAACACAAGGCGACAATTCTACGATTGAAAGAGCAGATACTCGCTGTCAAATCCAAGACGCAGATTGATATCCGCTACGCACGGAATGAAGCCAAAGCTAAGCGAAGCAGTACAGCTCGTATGTATCATCAGCTCATGGAAGAGCAACATGACCGCATCAAGGACCTGCAGGGTAAGTGTGCAATAGAAACCAAAGTGCACGACGAAACTGTGCACTTCCTCAAAGACCGTCACGAACAACTTCAGACGGAACTAGCTGAATGGAACGCCAAGTACCAGCAAGACACACAGGCGAAGCAAGCTCAGTTGCAAGAGTTGCAGGAACGCAAGGCAGCAAATGCACAGAGACTCGAGAATTTCCAAAAGCGATGGCAAGAAGAGATGACGACCATCAAACAGAAGGAAGACGAACGTCAGAGGTTGTTAGAGCTCGAGGCGCTGAGGAAGGAGGAACTGAAGGCGCAAAACACTGCGGCAAGGATTATCCAGATCGCCTATCGCGCCTACATGGACAAGAAGGAGGAAAAGCGCAAAGCTACCGAGTCTGAGAAGAAAGCAGGCAAAAAAGGAGGAAAGAAGAAAGGGAAGAAGTAGCACCATGTGACTGCAACAACGTACAAAATCATAGTGTCGAAAATTGGGATTATATTTCCATTGCTTAGGTGATGGTGTTTATAATTTTTACGACTGGTTGTACATCAACTAAGCTGGCTGAGAGGGAGTTCTTGTTATGGTACTTCCCTGGAAAGCTCCGTCGGTGTTTGTGGAGTCACCTTCACTGGAATTGGTGACCAAATGGAGAATTGTACTTGAAACCCCATCAGTTTAGCGCTTCCACTGGAAAGGATGTACATTATGATGAAGGATCCCGGCTAATAATGTAGTAGGCTCCTATCAGTGAGTTGGTAGATCTATGAATTCGACTAAACTTTTGCATCTGAATTTTACAACAGGAACGTGTCCATGACGTGATGCACGACGTCAATACCCGAGTCCAGAGGCGTGTCAAGACTCGCTCGCTTGGCAATAATATGCTCATGCGACATAATACCCCCAAACAGAACGTCAATACGACGCCAACCCACACTTTGCACAGACAACAGCATGCCACGCAATTCATCTTGTTCGGCGTCAGCTGTGAAAGCGTAAGGGAGCTGATCCAGAATGACGTCGCCATCGACAAAAGGCTCTGGTCGAGATTTACCTGAACGGTGTGAAGGCATACTGCCTACAGTTTTTCCACGACGGCGGCTGTGGAAATGGTGCTTGTGTCGGCCACTATCAGGGGATCTAGACTTCCTTCCAGGATCTGAAGCATGGCGGCGATTATTTCTGCTGCTGCTCTGAGTGCTGCTGGCATCACTGACGTCGCTACCTTCGGCAATGTGACTACTGTGCGGTTCTTGCGCGGGGCTTGAAGGCGAGGCCAGAGCTGCATGATTCGGCGTCATGTACTTCATGGCGAGACGCTTGACCTTAAGGGGGATAGTGTCCCGCAATTTGCGCGCGCTCTTCAGGGAGTCTAACACAATGTGGGTGTAAATAGGAGACATCACGAATTCTTTCGCGGTCAACCGATACGGGTTGTACGCACGTATTGCCGCGCATGTGTACGGCACCTGCATATCGAAAAAGATACTCGAATACAAGGTGCGCACTTTGAACATCTGCAACGCCTGCATGAATTGACCTCGCGTTAAGCAGCTGAGCAGAGGTGGTGTGGTAGACTCCTGAGGCTTTGTTTTCTTGGTATTCTCACCCGAAGTCAGACACCTCACACCGAATGAAGCGTTGCTAAGCGCCACAAGCCATCTCCAGTCGCGATGAGCATCCTCTTCTGGGATGCGAAGTACACAATGGCTTGCATCACCAGTTTTTACAGTACTCGAAGACTCAGAAGTCCAACGAATCTGGATGTCGAAGTTACCAAACTCGTTGGGTTTCTCGCCTTCATCATTTTGACCCCATCCAATAAAACTCGAGTAGAAGTTGGCACCATCCCCCGTACTCTTGCCAGTGGGTAGCAAAATCTTCACATCCGCACAGGAGAGATCAACCTCAAACTTCAGGTTGCTCTTGGGGTTTCCCTCATTGTTTTCAAATACGCGCAGCTTTTGTTCGACAATCTCGCAGTCATACAATTCAAATGCTTCCTGGAATTCTACTTGCCGCTTTCCTGGAGCCGGAAGACTGATCAATAGCGATCCATTTACATCTGACAATGCTACAGAAAACCAAAATCGAAGTCAGCCCAGCAGAACACATACAAAATAGCCAATCACGCTTGTACCTGGATGAAAAACCTTGGCCAGATTCGCCGTAGAAGATTTACTTAGTGCCTGGGTTTCTTCACTCGCTGCATCTATCAATGTTAATTGTGCCCCAGTTCTGCTGAAAATTTTTGGCATAAGTGCGTTGAACACGACATTTGTCGCCCCACGACGAGGACGACGAATTCCGAGGTGTGGCGTCGCCAACGTCACGAAATTCTGTATTACAATGCAAAACCAAAGTCAGTCACTCTGCCTTAATTAAGCACTACATAGTCAGCACTTACCATTGGCTCAACCTTGTCAAAGAACCCGCGGTTCAGCAGCAGTCCAATGCAGTAGCGGTTGTAGAGTCCTCCAAGCGAGTGTCCGATCATCGACAGCTTCTGCAACTTGGGCATTTTGGCTGCCAGTTGCTGGATCTCATCGGCCAGTCGCTCGCCGCCTTGGTCCACCCCGTCGTATGTCTGGAAGAAGCTGGTGGCGTTACTCTCGCCCGTGTACAGATACAACTCGTCCGCATGGAATTGTGACCGGAAGATCTCAACGAAACGCGCAAAGTCGTGCTTGCTGCCCAGCAGTCCATGCTGTAGGATCACTAGGTGTGTGGCACGCTCGAGCTGCGTATTGTCGACGGAGTTGCGGCGCGGTGAACGCATTCCACTTGAGCTCTCGAAGGTCAAAGCAAATTGAAAAATGACGCATTTGATGGTATCTGCTGAGTTGATTATGCCGAAGTTTTGGTCAAAATGATGGCGTTTCTCATACGCAATTAGATCTGCTATTGGCTGTAATTAGGATTTAAGCAGCTATGATTGGAGGAAAACACGTAATGTGAAAATCCAGACACTTATTGTGTCTGCGACGTGTGACGATGACTCCTGTTGGTGGCGACGCCATCTTGGCTCATGTGGCTGTGGTAAACACAACCTTGGCTACGTAGTACATTTTCGGGGGATATGGTGCCTTGGTGCATGCATTGTAATGAACGGTTTTAAGTTTGCGCGTCTTGGATGGAACCCCCGAAATCATGGTAAAAATGAGTCCAGGTTGCATTAGGGCCAATATCCCTAGCTAGCCTATCAAGCAACACTGTGGATCAGTAACTGCGGCTCACAGCACATAGGTAAGCAAACCCTTAGATTTCGTGAAGGGAGCTGCACCTTCGAATTCGACTACAAACAATTCTGCAGTACACTGCTTCGGCTTGGGTCTATTATTGCTGCGCCTTCGTGGCAGCGGACGTATCGACGACAGTCGCACCTTCAGTGACGTCTGGAGGACCATTTCCTAGCATCTCAGCTGCAGCCGCAGCAGGTGACCGCGTCTCCGTCATTCGGGGCTTAAGTCCGATCCGCCGGCGGAAGTCGTTATTGTTCATTGCGATTGTCTGAGCCATGGACGACCATGACGACCCAAGCCAGTAGAAGAAAATACCTTGCGGCAGATTGACCAAGAATGGGACGGCCAAAATACTGAAATACTGTCCGCCTTGTAGCAAAGTCGTCCATAAGCCACTCTTCGTCCGCGCAGACACCTCTAAGTTGCAGTACGTCGATCCAGCCGCGAGTATAGGCAGCACGTACGTGCTATCGGTCTCCATCAGGTTTTTCCAAAACAACAGACCGCCGGAGTCGAACCCGGCAAAGTTTCCGGAGCGCACCATGTCACGGGCACTGTACGCCATGAGGATGAAGATAGGGATGTACGCAACCGTGCCCACGACAGTCTGGATGGGTCGCGTATTGTACTTCTTCATCACCGCCTTGACTCCTTGACGTCCGAGCAGCATGGCATCAATGTGTCCCTTATGATCGGAGCCGGGCTTTACACAAAAATAAGTCAGATTGATTAATATTTACCACCAACAAATATTACTCCGTACAGTAAATGTCCGAGCGTACTTGTACGCTGAGTACAGCTTACTGAAGTCCGGTCTCGCTTGCATCAACCTATAGATACATTTAACATCAACCTATCAGTACGATGTACTCAAAAGCATCAATTACAATGTCATCCTACCTCTGCGTGGCCTTAACCTGGTACACGTAGAACGGAAAGATAGCGGCACGCAACGTCACACCCGAGAGCTGCAGACCATAGAGACATAAAATCATCAGCTCTCTCCCCAATCCCATCACGAATAACAACTCCATTCTTCTACCATCAGTGTGGTCCACCATGGCAGTCCCGTAGTTGTGTGCACCGCATCTAAAACTGTCTGAACACCTTGTACGATGACCCATGGCTCGTGACCTGTACCGCTGCCTGTCACCGCAGATGCAACATCTGTCATGCACGCACATCAGTGCACTACTCACTACAACAGTTTGCTGTATTTAATACGCACCTGTGAGCTGTCCGTCGGCCATCGTCAGCTCCAGTGTCGGCGGGGTCGCATCTGACGTGGAAAAGTGGCGATTTTCAAGTGAAAATGGAGCGCCTAGAGCCAGAAAAGCTGTCTGCACGCTGCCAAGTTGCAATGGAATTTGGCCGCGCGAGTACGGAGCGCGACGAAGTCTTAGTGTCCCCCGACGCAGCGTCCCCAGCACCCGCATCTGGCCGCTCATCGCTGTCCGCAGGAAGTGTTGCTTTCCTTTGCAGCAGTCTCACCATTGGTCAAAAGAGATTTGCTTTTCTACTAATCACGTTGCAGTAATTCACGTCAGTCTCACGTCGGAAAGTCATGTAAGCCACATCACTTCAATAGCTTCAAGGTACCTTCAGTTCTCGATATCCGTGATGCTGAGCAAGCGCGTGTCTTCCGTCTCCGCGTTGCGGTCCTCATTCTCTCGTGCCAAGAGCACAGCCAAGCCGCGTACGTCGCCGGTGCTGGCCACCATGCTGCCGCGCGGCACCTTCGACGGTAAAGTGGCGCTGGTCACAGGCGGCGGCACGGGGCTAGGCAAAGGAATTGCCACCAAGCTGTCGGATCTGGGCGCTACCGTCGCCATCATGAGTCGCAAGCGCGGCGTCGTGGAGGTAGCGGCGCAGGAGATCCAAGAAATCACTGGAAATAAGGTGATCCCGCTCACAGGCGACGTGCGTGATGCTGAACAGGTCAAGAAGGCGCTCGATGAGCTGGACGAACTTGCAGGCGTGCCTACAGTCGTGGTGAACAACGCAGCGGGCAACTTCATCTCGCCGTTCGAGCGACTCAACTCCAAGGGCTTCGGGACTATCGTGGACATCGTGTTGAAGGGCACAGCCAATGTGACGCTGGACGCTGGTAAGCGCATGATCCAGCAGGAAAAGGGCGGTGTCTTCCTTAACATCACCACCACGTACGCCGAGACGGGCTCAGGCTATGTCGTGCCCTCTGCTGCAGCTAAAGCTGGTGTCAGTGTACGTGGGTGCAATTGTCTGCAATTGGACCTCCATTGCACTTTTTAATTTTCAGTGTTTGCTTGCAGGCGATGATCAAGTCACTGGCAGTGGAGTGGGGGAAATACGGGATCCGGTTCGTGGGTATCGCGCCAGGTCCGATCAAAACTAAAGGCGCGTTCGACCGTCTGGACCCGTCGGGAGCATTTGAGGAAGTCATGATCCAGAACAACCCGCTCAAACGTTTCGGTGAAGTGGATGAACTGGCCAACCTAGCTTCGTACATGACGAGCGATTACGCCAGTTGGCTCAATGGCGAGATCATCCGTTTCGATGGTGGTGAGACCGTTTCGAACGCTGGTGAGTTCAACATGTTTGGCACGGTCAGCAAGGAGAAGTGGGATGACCTGGAGGCCACTATCCGCGCTTCCAACGCAAAGAACAAGAAGTAGATCTGCTGAAGACACCAGACAGCTCGATTGCCATATCCTCCAGAATACTAAGCACTAACTTCAATTGAAACCGCATGCTAAATTCTTATCGAGCACATGTTTGGCGTTTTGGGCGTGCAAAGCAGTAGTAAATTCTGTTGATGGATGCAATGACATGCTCAGCAACAGATAGTGTTGATTATATACAGCTCAGTTAGCATGTTATTGAGTGAGATTGAAGCACTCGTATAAAGAAAGATGAAGTAGTGTGAAGCGAGCATTGAGCATTGCTCACGTGAGACATCACTTGGGCGTTTACTTACCGATCATAGTTTACGAAGCTGCGGTTGCGAGGTGGTACTTGGCACGTAATTGCTCGCGCTTCTCAGCTCGACGCCGCATACGGTCTTCCTGGAACGTGGCGCGACGCTCCTCCATCTTTTGCAAATTCTCAGACATTATTCGAATTTCTTCGTTCTCCTTTTCAACTTGTTTCGCGCGCTTCTCGCGTTCTGCAGCTAGCATGGCACCACGCACATGACGAGCTCCAGCGATAGCTTCGATCCACTGTTGTTTTTTTAGCTCCGTGGTAGCATCAAATCTATGCTCCTGTGGTCCACCGGCAATGATGACCCCCACGTCCGAGTTGTCTTGACCAACATCCACCTCACGGACGTCTGTGATCTCATCAAGCGGAATAGCCTTGATCTCACCCTCGTAGTTTCTCGTCTCAGGGTCGAATTTCTGGTACTGGAAGATGTTCTTGGCACGCACAAACTTGAGATACACATATCTCTTCCGGAGCAATCCGTACTTGCTGAAGAGGTCTCCACTCTCCAGTAGTGGCAGGTACTTCTCGTAGAAGATGTTCTCCGACTTGGCCGTATTGGCGCAGTTGTTGCACAGACGAACAGGCTCCACAAATCCGAACTTGACCACACGATCGAAGTTCGATGTACAGCGTCCACAGTAAACGAGTCCGCAGCCGCGACAGTGGTGCTTGCGTTTGAGCAGGTCGAACTCGACGCCGCAGAGCACACAGGCTTCGACGAAGTCGTCTTTGATCCATCGGGGCGGGTTCTGGTAGTTGGGCAGAATCGCGTTCGCCGGATCCTCTCCGTCAGCGGTTGAACGCCGTTTGGGTTTCTCCTGGATCATGTATCGGGCCTCGTCCATGGGCTCGGGAACATGAGCAGGCTGAAAACAGCATGACATCAGCGCGCATAACCCTGCCTTGGCTTTCTGCGGGAACGCTGCCATGGTCGCGCAATGTGGGTGCAGGACGAGAAGTGGTAGTGAGGGCGGCAGAGGCAGCAGTATGGCGGATAGGTGCGTATGATTTACCCTATGGAAAAGATCGAACGTGAAGGTGATCAGGATTGGCTGAAATAGAGCATGATACGTCGCACGATTCGTCGAAATCATACTAGCGAAAAAACGGAGTTTACTAATCGCTGGAATATCTCTACAAATATATTACCGTAAATAACGGCGATCATGTAA
>PCFV01000423.1:0-27448 GCA_002812785.1 Phytophthora litchii | reverse complement strand
AAACCACGACAAGCGAGGCACAGCACGAAATCAACTTCCTCAAGGAGAAACACGCAATCGTGGACTCGGACATGTTCAACGTTCTCGCTTTGGTTCAGGCTCATTTCGATGGCAATCTCATCATCAATGTCGTCAAATACGTCAAGAACAGCGACCACCGTATGTATGGTAGCATTGCAAAGAAATTCGACGGAGTCCTCATCGAGCCAAAGGTGCGCACTGCTCAGCAGCTCGCGAGCGGTCTCATGGTCATTCTTTCCAAGATGTTTGATCGCTGTGCCGGAGGAACCTTCACACCTGCGACTGACAGTTCTGTGGCCGACGATGCGCTGGACACCTTCATCTTCTACAACTTGGAGGATTTCAGTGTGCCGTCATGCGAGAAAGATGTCATGCAGAATTACATCCCCGTAGCTGGAGACACACGTGACGTGCTCTTCGCCTTCCTAGATCGAGCAACTGTTGTGGTGGGTACTCGATTTACCAAACGCGCGATCGCAGCCTCGGGTCTGCGCGAGCAAGTAGAGCTCTTGATTACCATCGCGCAGTGTCTGACGGGTAAGCTGGGATACAACGACGCACTGGACCGGGCTACATCACTTGTTGAGAAGATCCGCGAGTTGATGCCTGAGGAAAACCAAAGTCACCTTAAACTTACCCTACAATCGTTGCCTGGTGTGCTCCAGCAAAAAATCGCAAGTTCAAGCGAGCTTGAAGCTTCAGTGAGTGCCATCACACTACTTACCACACAGGAAGCAACAGAAGATGCTTTAGAAGAGGAGGATGTTTTCGACCCGAAGACAGTTCTGCAGACGGTAGCGAGCTTGTTCCTCGCTCACCTCGCTGTGCTACAGCTTCCAGAGAAGAATGGCAAGCCTGACTTTATGGACGCGTGGTCGGCCGTCATCACTAAAATCTCTCCCGATGTGGTCACCGCAAAGGATTTCTTGGCACTAATTGGGAGCGAGGAAGCCACGGGAGGACTGAGTATTCGAGCAAGGGACTACAACTACGCCCAGCTCGTTGCTGATCCTGATGATGCTCTTGGCAGCGCACTTGTACGTGCAGCATCAGGAACTCAGGTGCTTGATATCCTCACAGGCCTGCTATCAGGAGCTCCGGCTGGTTTGTTCTGCCCAAACATGTTCCGTGGCACGGTGGCCGCTTCGTTGATGGCATTGATTGAGCAGCGCGACGAACCTTTGAGTGATTTCCAGTGGGAGCTGGTGGCCAGGTTTGTCCACTCGATTCGACTTGTCATGGGCTCGACTGAACGTCTTCCCAAGATGCCGGTCGATCCGGAGTCAGCTATGGGGAAACTACTCTTCCGGCTGCTTCGTCGCTCAGATGACAAGGTTGACAATGAAGCACTTTTGGCGGTGCTGAAGGAGCTGCTGGCGACGCGCGTGCACAAGTTCATTCGGTTCAACGAGGATCGGTACCTGACACTGGTGGAGCGTATGGTCAAATACACACACGAGAGCGTTGTTGAAGACGCGTTCGATCCTCACGCACTTGACCAAGATGTCTGGAAGTTCAGCCAGAAAGTGGCACAGAAGTTCGCCGTGGAGACACCGTTCTTTCATGCATTTGAGCGTTGCGCCAACAACCTCATTCGCTGTGTAGCTGTTCCGCCAAAGAAGTATGGAGATTCCACTCAGGTGGTGCCTACTTTGCAGGAACTGTGGCCAACATGCACAGAAGAGTTGCCAAAGTTACTTCTGCTACAGAAGCGATCTGCTCGCTATCGCATCGTTCGAGATGTAAGTGCAGCGGACGGGAAGATCAATTGGGAGCTGAACAGCACTTTGGACGAGAATCTTGATAGCACCATGTACCAGGCGTTAGCGATGCAGGTTCTCCGTAAGAAGTATGATGCTTTCCTGAGGGAATTACGTGAACGTCGCGCTAACGAAGCCGCTGAGCAGAGGTGGAGCCGAGCGCTGAAGACCGCGCGGGTTACATCCATGGACGAGTTTTTGAAACAGCTTACTCGTATTCGTGACAGTTCCAGTCAAGAGCACAAGTTGCTATGGAAGGCGTTGAAACAGCTTAGCAGCGGCGAAAAACAGGAGGTTGAGCACTACGAGGAGAAGTTGGAAGTGCTGATCACCGGCCGAATAAAGACGATCCGAGGAGAGTACGAGGTCGTCTTCAACCGTGGAAATCTACACCCACACCCTGACAAGCTTGCTCCGATGTCGACTTCTTTTCAAGCAAAGCTCCGAGCACTTCGCCACAAGTATGACTGGCCGCTGCACCACACGTATCGCGAAGGCAAGCCCAATCATAATGGCTACTCGAACGAGAAACCTTCGGAGTGGGCGAAGAAGCGCTCAGATGCCGAGAAAACGTTCTGGGAAGAAGACTAGATTTGCTCGTTACCTGAACTTGTACGTCGGACGTAATGTTACCTGCGTCATAGCGACTAAGTAGCAAATAATAATCGCTTGATGTAATCATCTTCATATCACGTACTATACCACGAACGGGGGTCTTTCGTGGTCTCCTCGACGGGGAAGTTCATGCAGACGACGCAAGCTAGCTTGCGTCGGTGCGAGAAAACTGTTCTTCGTGGGGGTCCTCCTCGTTGGCATTTGAGTAGTCGAAGTGGAAATATCTACTGCGGCACCTCTACTACGAGCCCACCTTGCTGCCTGCCGCATCGCGTCACGCTGCTGGACTTGTGTTTGGCTAGGTCGCCTAGTACTATTGGTAGCAATCCGACTTGGACGTCTGGTACTGAATTGTAGTGCATCCACTTGAAGAAGACTATCAAAATCAGATCGATACTGTTTAATTGTTGGTGTAGTGGCTTTCAACACCGATCGTGGAGTTCTCGATCGAGTTGCCGCCGCTGTTGGTTCACTTGGGGTTTGTTCCTGGGTAGCAAGCCCAGCATCTTCCTCCTCGTCTTGGTGGCTGGAAGCGACGAGAGAGTCCAAAATGTCGTATCCAACATGCGTAAATGCTCGTTCACTATCCTGTTGTACTTGTTTTGCCGTTGTTGCAGTCGATCGACGAAGAGGGCCACCACGTTTCTCCACTGATCTAGTACCAGCACTCACTGGTCTCTTCTTCACTGAAGTCTTCACTCCGGCAGTACTCGTCTTCACGTCCTTCGCAGCCTGTTGTAATTGCATTTGCTGCAACAGCTTCTTCTGCCTCACTCTGATCCTCTCCGACAAATCAAGTGACTTCTGCAGTGAGTCACAGTGAGCCTTCAGCTTATCATAGGCTTTCCTGCTCTTCACTGCGTCCTGACACTTCTTCTCTGCGATAACCAGCGCCTTCTTAGTCTTGTCCAACTCAAACCTCAGCTGATCCCTCTCCGTTGTCACTTTATGCAGCTCTCTCAGCGTCTTAACGGTGCTATTAACACCAACTTGCTCCTTGACACTTTTCTTCTTTTCAACGGTTCTAGGCGTCTGTAGTACACCAAAATGGACACACAAATAAATACATATCCCCTCTTTCCATCTAGAGGTCTCTCAGCAGCATAGCACTTCTCTATCCCTACCTTATAGCTCTTAAATTCTTCTTGTTCTTTTGGCGTATAGAGAATACTAGACGCATCTAGAGACGTGCTACGATTACCAGTAGCTCGTAGCTTGAGTGTCAGACTAGCCACGTCCTTCTGCAGCTCTTCTAGCCGCGTCTCGAGTCGATTACGGCGTCGAAAGTGCGAATGAGCGAAATTCCAGCTCGGGTCATCAGCTTTGCTCTCGTCCTGCTCCTCTCCCTGGAAACGTGGGGCTGCGATAGGACTAGGACCATTGTGGAAGTGCCAGTCCTCACTATTGGCATCATTTTCATCCACGGAGAAGCGCTGGTGATGCTGTTCTGGCGTCGTGAAGGAGAAGGATGGCGAGCTCTCCATGATTTGATGCGGATGGCGGGAATGTATCCATTTTAAATTAACATGATGTGTGCTACACCAATTGGCAGATATGGATAAGGTACTGTATATTGATGCGCATTATGCATTATGATGCTATCGTTTGTCCAAGTCATAGCGTGAAGCACAGGAAGGTTCGTAATCTTTGATATTGATGCACCATTGACGGTGAATAAAGCACGAACAAGGTCAAAAATCGATCCGACGAGCAGGATGCTTGACTTGGTCTCCCATTTCCCATCAAGTGCGCTGGGTTCGACGATGTCGAAGGATGACAAAGCAATCAGTCCTAAGTTGTCCTTATATTAGCGCTTGAAGACTGGTACAATGAAAATGGTGCTGACCCAAGCATAGTACACGTGGCAAATGCACTGACCGGGATTCAGAGCGTGAATAGTTGAGTACTTTGGACCAGGGTTCGCTATCGCCTCAATCAGCGCCGTCGCAGCAACGTTTGCATCGAGGAATACGCTAAACGAAAATCAATAACCATGGGGATCAGGAAGTTCCGGAATTCCATTTCAATGGAAGTCGACGATAGATACTCCTCACCTCGTCTTCCAATTTTACATGACAGTTTGTGGCTGCCACAAATGAGAATCGCTTTGCTCAGCAACCCAACACGCGTACTTCCTTCAGGCTTCCGAATTCACACTGCTGATGTTCACCGAGTTGCAGTCTACAGTGGCGCCATGAGCAACGAGATCATCGATCAGGCATTCGGGTGGCGTCGTTGTACAAATGATTTGCGATTACTTGCAATAACATGAGCAGGCCAAACGGTCCGTTTGTCAACGCAGCTTCATTGGATTCATTATCCTCGTGTAAAATGGCACTATTAAGAGCAATGAGTGGGCACAGATTAATGCCGTGTCATCCGGGTGATACCTCAAACACGATCGCAACGCTGATAATCATCATCCTCGGTCTTTGGGTGTAGTGTGCTGGGCTCGGTAAAAAGCGCACTGAGTATCGATTGTTGGTCTAGTCTCGCTAAAAACGATAGTCTTTATAATCTCTCTACCCTATCTCATCACAAAGTCTCAAGTCTCTAGCTGAAGAAATTGGCCATCATCTACATGGCTACATAATATGTAGCCATGTTGTGAAACGACGCAAGTTGAAGCTGTTGTTGCTACACTAACGGATTGGAGCTCATGCCAGGAGAGAAACGACATGTAGCTGGAGTATTGGGGGAAAAAGAGGAATTGGGAACGAATTGGAAGTCGGCACAATGTGTGACGTCTCTGTATGACTCGTACATTCAAGTCCAGCAAGAAAATGACCAATTGAGGGAAGATGCACAGCGACTACAGCAAGAAAATGCGTTCATCAAAGCTCAAAGTAAGTTGCAGGAGCCACAAGACACACGATATGAAGAACTGGAGCAGGAAATTCGACTTTTACGCAGTGAGAAATTGCGGATGGACGAGATGCATCGGTTGGAGCTCCAGAAGCTCGAAGCCAGAGCTACTAGCAGTGAGATGCAACATCAACAATTGGTGAACAAGTATCACGAGAAGTTCGAGTTCGATCCACTAGAAAGCAAGAGAGCGGCGATGGCGGTGAAAACTATGCAAAATACGCTACAAAACGTCGTGTTAGAGAAAGAAGAGCTTGGAATCCGATACGGGGAATTGAAGGAACAGTACCGGACGTTTTACAATGAACAGATGCAAATTGTGGAGAATTTAAAGGAGAAAGTGAAGTTGTTGGAGCAGCAACGAGTGAAGATTGGACAACAGCGCGTAGTGAATGCGTTGACGATGTGGTCGACGGATAAAGTGCAGAATGCGTGGAACAAGTGGATCGCGCTGGTGAAAGACCAACGACGGAAGGAGGAGAATAAAATGGTGATGGCCACATTTGAACGCACAGTAGATGAACGTGTTGCCAAGATAAGAGGGAACCAGGCTGCGATATTTGTTGCAAAGTTGATGCAACAATCAGCTAGGAGAACTTTTATCTGTTGGCGAGAGTTGACACGACGGAATGTGGAGCGACGGTGTAAAGGGGGTCAGTTTGCTGAGAAGCGGTGTCAGACGTTAATAAAGCGCATTCTAAAGTCCTGGAGAACTGAGAGTCGAAAAGAAAGGAATCAACGAGCTGCTGTACTCAGGGTTGAACGATTTTTGACTTGCCGTTCGCGTTGTTGGGGAATGCGAAAATGGAGTATACAACATTTTCGTCTTGCTTTGGAGGAGAAGGATCAGAGACTTGCAGCGATGACCGAAACAACGAAGGTTCAAGCTAAAATGACCATGGATCTAGAGATGGCGTTGAATGCAGCTCAAAATGCATGTCACGAGATACAAGCGCGTCATGAGCAAGAAAAAGCTGCATTTGCTGATAAAACTCAAAGGCATCACGCTGCTGTAATAGCTGTACGACAGAAAATGGGACGTTTCTTCACGAGGCAGTCTGATCGACAATTGCTGAAGGAAATCGTACGTGAATGGAGGATAATGGCCAAGTATCTTCAGGGAGTAAACCAACGAAGCGACTTAATACGTGCGAAACTTCGGGCACTCAGACTTCGAAGATCTGTTCACAATTGGCATTGCAAAGCACACCGAACTCACAAAAATCGCTTGTTAACTCAGCAAATTATTTCTCGAATGCGCCAATTGGGTGTTTTGAGGTGCTTTAACTCGTGGAAAGAACACGTAAATGAAGTGAGGTCACGAAAAAAAGCTCTGCTGCATGCTGTGAATCGGATAAGAAATCGGGGAGTAGCACGATGTTTTTCACAATGGACGTTTTTTCGAGAACAGCGAATATCACTGCGAAGCGGAATCGAGGTGATAACAAGATACGCAATGAAGCAGCAGGTATACTTCATGCTTAGTTCCTGGAAAGATCGAGTTACCGAGCTGAAAATTAAAGACCAAGTGCGGCAGCAACAGTTAATTCAACAAGTTTGGGAAAATCGATTAGTCCAAGCCAAGAGAGATTTGAACTTCCAACGGGAGTGCTTTACTCGGTGGCACAAAGTGGTTCTTCAAAGACAGAGACGCGATGCAGTGGTAAAGAGGTGTTTAGCTCGACTGAAAAACGGATCCTTAGCCAGAGTACTTGGAAGTTGGAGCGAATTCGTCGAATGCCGAAAAGCACAACGCGAGCTCATACGGCGATGGGTAGGTCGGTGTCACACTGGAGTTTTACAACGTGCATGGAGTCGATGGCAACGACAAATCGTGTTGAAAGAGCAGCAACTGTTTATATTGCGACTTCAGGAAGAAAGAGCTGTTGCGCTAATGCAGCTTGAAACTGAGTTTGACCAGTACAAGAAGAACCAGCAGAAATTATTTGAGCAAGCTCAGCAACTGCAGACAGACCAAGAGAATCAACTGCAGGAGACAAAAGCTCGCCTACAAGAGGAGAAAAAACGAGCTCAACGATTTGCTGGCGCAGTTAAAGCGTTGTGCTCATCTCGTGAGCGAGGGTCTACACAGTTGCGATTTTTTAAAGTGTGGCAAAAAGCTACTCGACGGTCGGTTAGCAATCGCCAAACTGCAGTAGCATTCCGAGCTACTTTAGATGTCCGCCAAACTCGCTTAATAATGTTAAAGTGGAGACAGCAGACGTGTTTGAAAGCTGTATTCATGACAATTCAGTCGTGTTTTTCACGTTGGTGGCAAAATGAATGCTTTCAAGCATGGAAAGAAACACGAAAACGGAGTCGAGCTGTTCAAGTGTTTTCGACTTTGTTCCTTCGCAACTCCGAAATGTACATAACCCGAGAAGTGTTCACGGAATGGAAAATACTGGCAAAGAAGAACCATTTACTGCGCAAAACTTTGGAGAAAATTTGGTTGGGTTCCGTGCACGCCAAAATGAGGCAACAATTTTTACACTGGGTAGAATTCACAAAGACTGAGGCAGCAAAAGAGCAGCGAGAAAAACGAAATGTGGCCCTGACGGCTATTCGAGCGAAGGTTTGGTGGAAACAATCCATGTCAATCATGCGATATTGCTTCTCTGAGTGGAAGGATACTGTCGAGTCGAAAAAAAAGCAGTGTCGATCCGAACGAAAGCTGATTCTATTCCAGCAAACACGTCTCGTTAAACTATGTTTCAATGTTTGGGCAGAATTTGTGGTTGTTAAGGGTGAAGAAGAGCACCGGAATCGATGTTTTGCTCGCTGGTTGCGAAAGATTCGTCGTCGAAAGCAACAATATGCAATGGGATTATGGAAAATGCTTCTGATCCGGAACCAACAACGTGATTTACTTGATTTGAAAGAAGTGAGAAATGCTCAACAGAAGGAGCTAGAGCTACAAAGAGAAGAAATATCGTTATTGATGGAGACTGCTGCTGAAACAAAACGCAAATTGGCTGATATCACTGGCGGTCATCATGAATCAACTGCAAAGGTACAATACTTGACCGAGTGCGGATTATTGGCGAAATATTTTAATACACTCAAACTAAAAGTTTCGATAAGGAAATACCAGCGTCAAGCAGTTCACATTTATCAAAAGAATGCGCATCGACGACATCTCGCTGAGATTTTCTCCACCTGGCATACTTTCTCTCGGAATCGGCACATAGTCAAGTCAATTGTTGCTCAAAAAGCTAAATGTTACCACGACATACTCACTCGCACCGTTCTACGTCAATGGCATTTCGTTGCCTATCAGCAACGTGTGGCCAAACAAAAGCAGAGTAAACTACAGCAACGAATCCGCGTGCGTATCATCAGAAATAGTTTTAAAGAATGGTATCGGTCAGTCCATCGAGAGAGGAAGCTATCGGCAGCGATGAATCTACTGGAAGCCATAGTGCGAAGATTGAATCTAAAAAACGCATTGCTATCATGGCACCAGAAAAGTATTCAGGAGAGGGACCGAGCACTTCGCAAAAGATTAAATCACAAGAAAATCATGCAATTCTTGATGGGCAGACAAGAAGCGGGACTCGTGCGTACATTTCACGCGTGGAAAGAATTTACATGGGCCAAACACGCAAATCGCTCTCGAGCTCATCAACGTTATTCCGAGAAGTGTTATGCTATACTCGCAAATTATTGGCATTGTTGGTGTTCAACCGTGAAAACAATCAAGTTTCAACGGAAATCTGCGATGTGTATACAAGTCATGATAAAGCGGTATTACTATCGCAGTGCATTATCAAGATGGAGGCGATATCAATTCATGAGCCAAATAACATCCCTGCAGATTGGTAACGAAAAACTTCTCAGCCAGGTTGCGGAGTCTACCCACAAACTACAAAGTGCATCAATGAATGCAGATCAGCTTTCGGCGGAGTTGATAGAACTACAGGGAAAGCTTTTTGAGGTTCAATCAAGATCTTCCGCTGTAGACTTGCAAGCCATAACTCAAGCGGAAAAACGAAGCAAGCAGTTTAGTTGCTTGAACGTCCTGAACAAGCTCATGCAGAAGCAATTTGTCTCTAAAGAGATATCTGAAGCTTTGGCGCAGTGGAAATCTAAGACCTTGTGTTTACGAAGAAAACATCAAGTACTAGCCACTGTAGTTAAGATTTACCAGAGAAGAAAGCGATGGTTCGCGTTTTGGTTGTGGAAAGTCAAAACACTACGATGTCGACAACTGGATAGTCTGAAAAAACTATGGGGAAGAAATGATCTACTTGCGATCATGCACCGATGGAAGAAATATTCTACAACTCAAGGAAAGCTACGCTTCTTTCTCACTAAACGTTGCCTGCTATCGTGCACACAGAATTTGTCTGTGTCGATTGCGTTCAATCTTTGGAAAACAAAATCGGCGGAGCTGACAGCACTTCAGCAAGTTGCTTCACTTCATACAAAACTTCGAGTTGAACAAAATTCGTCTTCCACACATTTACGAAAGTTAGCCCTTGGTAAGTGGTGCTGGATAGCGTATCACCACCGCCTTCGCCAAATGAGAGCCTTCCTCTCGCGATGTTACGCCACTTCCTCTAAAAGGAATAATCAAAAACATCGTCGCATTATCGAGGAGATGCAGCTGAATAATGAAGTTGCAATTGCGAAAATCAAAGAACAAGGTGAAGCTAGAGCTCAAGAAGAAATGGGGGCTTTATCAGCTGCACAAGAACAGTTAACTGCTGGCGCCTCATTTCAAGCACTGCAGACTCTAATTCGGCGGCTATTCCAACCAACTTCCGTGAAAGACCTCTTTGTCAGTGTAGCAACTACTTTTGCTCAAATTTTGCATGGAAGTACAGCAGTTCTCTTCCTCTTTGATCCAAGTAGCAATGAACTTTGGACGCAACGTGAGGAGAATCAACTCATTCAAGTGCCTGCATCTCTTGGCATTGCTGGTAGTACACTATCTAGTGGATCTACTCTTATTGTTACGGACGTTGCTACGGATCCGCGCTTTCATCCCATGGTTGATCAATTTGCTATGGGCGGATTACAGCACGATGATGGTACATCAGCACTCACGATAACAACTAGACATGCCTCGAAACCAACGATTGGGATGGTATCGACGGCACTCGTCTCTACTGATGGTTCGTACAACGTTAAATTGTTCCGTGTGATTCGTGACTTCGTGTTAAACATTTTGATTTCTCAGGTGCTGTATACGGCATTCTACAAGTAGCCTTCTCCACGTCGAACCTTTCTCCACTTGACCGACGAGTTCTAGTCACGCAAACGCAGCTTTATAGCAAGACGTGTTGCTTTCATGGTGCGTTAGTCAAGTTGGTAAAATATTCGATTAGTACTCTAACGAGATATCTTCTTTGATCAGTGGAGCAGATAGTTTTCGAGATGCTTCGTAATTGTCGTGATCGTGTCCGGGCCCGAGCACCAGACAAGTTTATCAAGTTGTTCAAACAAAATAAAAACTGGCGGAAGTACTATGCATTGATTGAACGGAAGGCTAGCGAGATGGAAAGTAAACTTCGCGATGTGCTGGAAGAACGTGAGCAGCTCATCAACTCAAAGCGTGAAATGCAAGAACGATACCTGAAGGTCAAGGATAAACTCGAGTCAAGCGAACAAAACACGAAGGACGTGAGCAAATTGGTCATTGACTGGAAGAAGAAATTGGTAAAGTGGCAAAGGGTGCTTGATGAGAAGGACCAAGCTATTGCCGACAAAACAGACGAACTCAAGAAGGTGGAAAGAGAATTTGATCGCTATCGACGAGATCGACGCTCGAAAGAGGTGCAAGATGTGCTGAACGCGTCCTCACCACGACGGAGATCGATTTCATCACATGACGAAGGGTATGACGAATCTACGGGCAAGACTCAATCGCTAAGCGATCGTGGTCAGCTCAGTATCCTACGAGCAGATCAAATCAGACTCAAGAGCCAACTCGTTCGGGCTGAGGCTGATAATCTGCTTCTTGTGAAAGCAATTGATATTGCCCGTACCCAGCACGGAGAGTTACCAAGGACAATTCAAACAGAGGTGACGCGAGTAGCAACACGTGTTTCTCGTCGTGCACCACCACAAGCATAGACCAAGTAGCTAAACCACCAACCAACAATTTCATTCATCTCCCTAAGCAATAGAACTGGATATCTACTTTTTTGCAGTGAGCGTGAAGTCAGGGGCTTCTTTGGACAAAACAGCTCGATAGCGATCATGCAGGATCTCGGACAGCAGTTCATGCGTTCCAAGTGACTCAGTGACGCGAATGTCTACACCGGGGTGTCTCGCGCTGACATCGTCAATAATCTGTTCAATGTCACCCTTCTCACCGGCGTGACGGCCATTCGAGAAGAACATTTTCGCACAGACCACAATTCCCTTCTCCACAGTGTAGTGATCGAGAGCCACAGACAGTAGCGGGTCGTTAAAGTCATATTCAGTACCTTCACGACGCTCCATGCAAGCTGTGCCGACGAGTTTGACGTGCTGGTTGGGTTTCAACAGACCACGCAACTCTTGCGCTACGAATTCACGAGATTCATGCACGTCCCAGTTCGGAGTACCGTGATCCACAACTAGGACGGTCACGTCCTCGTTCACAGCACTAAAGTCAACGACTTCTTGAATACGTTCCACCAAAATCTGAGCAACTCGAGTGTCGTTGGCGTTCTCTTGATCTACCAGGCAACCACCAACACGAACTGTAAGTGGCGCCGAAGTGTCTGGCGCACCAGCCCACACTTTGTTGATCGTCTTTGGTAAGAACTCTGTCAGCGTCGAACTCTTTCCAAAAAACAGCGGTAGCAAGATAACTTCACTGGCATTTTGACCACGGGCAGTTAGGTGGTCGCTCAACACCGTCTCAAAAGTCTTTGCATCAAGTCCATTCAGTTCCTGAGAGTCCACGCGGTCCGAGAATCGGAAGCTGCAAGGCACGACAGGTTGACCGAGTGCACGACTCAATCGAAAGCTAATCTGACGTAAATCCAGGTATGGCTCAGCACGCAGTGAACCAATGTTCACCACAACAACGAGGCGTTCAACAGCAGTAGTTGGTTTGGAAACACCATTGAGAGCCTCCCCACGAGCAATTTTTTCCTCCTGCAGCACTTGTGCAAGGAGGCCTTCACGATACGTCGGATAAAGCAACTTAACACCCAACTCTTCCTTGATCCGTCGATTAACGCAGATCTTGCTCTCAGCATAGAAACTCTTGGCCATGGCACTCATATTCTTCTCCGCTTCTTCCCATGACTGACTCGGTGGCACTGATACACCCAATAATTCACACGCGTAAGCTGTAACTTCATCTGCTGGTGCCGGTTCATCGTCACACATGTTGTAAATCCCTCCCGGATTCGGTCGTGCCGCCGATGCCAAGAGGATATTGACAATATCATCAACATGAATTCGATTGAACACTCGACCGGGAATATGAATTCTCGATGCCGTTCCACTCCGAACTTTGGTAATAGTTCCTCGTCCTGGTCCGTAGATTCCGGCAATTCGAAACACATGAGTGGGAAGTCCCGAATCGAGCCAAAGTCGTTCAGCTCTGATCCGCATCTGGGACCGTTTAACCGACGAACCGACTGGAGCGGATTCATCCACCGCTACGCCATTGGTCTCACCGTACACTCCAATGGTCGACAGGTAGCCGATCCATTGGATCGAGTCTTTCGTGGCACGGATGAGTCGGTCCCCCAGAGCTGCAAGAACTGGGTCTTCCTGTCCTTCAACACGGCCGGTTGGCACCGATACCAGCACGTGGGTGACGTCCTTAAGAGCGTCTTCTAGGGACAAGGAGTTGCTGTCGTTCCACTGCTCTCCGTCGAACAGGAAAACGTTTTGGGCGAAAGTCTCCGATAGTTGGAAGTGGAATATCTCCGAATTGGATGCCGATAATTGCGTCGCAGCTTCGATAGAGCGAACGGTGCCTGATACGGAATAACCGATAGAGTGAAAAGCGAGAGCTGCACGAGAGGCAGAGTAGCCCAGGCCGAAGACGAACAATTTCTTGGAAGACATGGCACCTAGTGACGTCCGAGTAACAATGAGCGGATTCAGATACCGGTACAGATACTTGTGTAAACGTTTTACTGGTTTACTAGTACTTACCGGTTTGATACAAACGGAGTACTTAATCGAAGAATAGTGGATGCTGCCACCAACTTGAGCACGTTCTTGCTTATATGGATGTGATCCCCGTTGTTTGCCGCTTGACACACCTAAGTACATGCACAAGTGTTAATGGTGATGTGAATTCCATGAAGTTGGGTAGTGACGCAGCTCTGTGAGGTCTCGTACATCTCGAGGTTAAAGGTATTAGTGCTGTTGCGTGTTTGCGCTAGGTATGGACTTGCACATGTACTGTATGACGCCCTGCTTGCACTGTGCGTATCGAGTGGATATGCACAGTGAAGCATCGGTCAATATGCACAGTGAAGCATCGGTCAATATGCACAGTGCATCTAGCGATGTGCGTCCTGCCTCTGAGTCAACTGATACCGCCGATGGTGAACTTGCGACTTCGTGAAGTTACGAGTGGCTAGTGTCGGATTGCAAAGTCAGGAGTCAGACAGTCTCCGGTGTTTAGTGCCACTCAAAACCAGTCCATAGCTCATCGATGAGCTGATTTCAAAGCAGTGAGGCACCCTGTCTTGATGCCGAGTGCTCAGCGGGCAAACTGGACTAAGATTCGTCGCTCGGACATCCCACAGCTAATTCGGAATGCTCAGAACGCAATTTGCTGTCGCGCTCGCAGTGGGGTCTCGAAAGTCTCTGCAACCACTTGGAGACCCTCGTTGGCCATCATGTTCGGTCCCGATCGCTGTCCGCAGATTAAACTGACGCTTGCAGACCGCGCGCAGTACGACCACGCCGCCAGAAAATTTCTGCAGGACACGGTAGCTGAACGAGCCAAATTCAATCCAAAGAACATCGACCCAAAGCATTGGGCATTTGTCAAGCGTCGAAAAGAAGTGAGCATCTTCAATAGCGTACCGGGGTCGACAAACGACTCCATCATTGTCATGATCGGCACCGGTCTCATTGACGGCCGACTCGAAGATGTTATGGGCGGGTTGTACTGTGAGATGACGGATGAGCTACGAACTGCTAAAGTTTTACTGGGCTATGACCTCAAAGACGGATCGGTCCTTAATGCGCATGAACGCCGTACACCAGAGGATCCGTTCCGGTTTGCCGGAATTAAATGGTTCGCTGGACGTTGCGCGTGGGGATTGCTACACGACCGAGACGCACTAACTTATGAACGGATGGGTACTACAACCGATGCTCGGGGTCATGAGCTCACGTATCATACATTGCAGTCCATTAAGAGACCGGAATGGCCGTCCGAAGCTACTCCTGGGATGCTACGCCAACACACCGCATCGTGTTACTTGTACCGTCGTCACAAACGCACCAACAAGACGGAGATTTTCTTGTGGGGCTCGATCCTGAAATTCGGCTCAGCACCAGAAAAAGCTATTCAACTCGGCGTAGCAAGCACTTGGTTAAACGTCGTTAATAGTCCCCGAGGCGGCCGAGCGAAGAACTTCAGCTTGCTAATGGACGAAGCAGACAGTCACCAGTGGCTACCCTCTAGGTACCGTGAACTTCTACCAACTCGCGCTGCGTGTCATTGCACCAAGTACTTGCTGTCTCAACGCAAAGCTAACGTTGTATCTTGTGCCCTGTCTTCATGAAGCACTACCTGCCACGTCTGCACGCGAAAGCCAAAGTTGGGCTCGTATCCGCATTGCTCCGGTTGTCACCAGGTGCGTTCACTTCTATGCTTGTCAATCGATGCTTTGTGATGGTGGACAAATCTGAGGCTCACATTGCTATGGTGGTTCGTCCACAGACTGTGTGCAAGGATTGCTCTGAGCAACACCATATTTTCATGCTGAGCAAGTCCGGTCGACCTAAGAAACGTTTGTTCTGCGCAATGTGCGTCAAGACTGCCACTGGTAAAACTCACCTCGGTCCCAGATCAAATCAACCTGAGTCGGGCTACTACGACATGAGCGAGTGCTCTACAAGCGGCACTGACAGTATGAGTAGCAGTAGTCGAAGCAGTCGTAGCGACAGCTTTTTCAGCCGCACGTTCAGCTTCAAGCGTCCACCAGATCCGTTCCGCCCGCGCGTGTCTCCTTCAGACGACGAAGCACCTGACGAATTGGACCTCGATTGGTAAGGCAGCTGTCTCCATGACGTACGAAGAGCGTGCCACTGCATACGCACAGTACACTGTGCATATGATTCAATATAAGCGCTAAATACATGTCCTCGATCGTCGAGACGATCTTCAGGCGGTCCGTTCTGCCGCGATTTGCAACGTGCGGATGCAGGTCAGCTTTGGATGGTGGATGCAATTGAAAAGGAACTTGGTCAGAAAACCAACAATGTCAATGCAGCCAGCTCAACGAAAGTGATAGGGATGTTTTCTCAATGTTCCTCTTTCTCAACATTCTACTCTTGTTCACAACTTTATGGCGATGATGAAGGTCGTGCATCGAAATGTTTTCGAGGCGTTTGGCTGTATACACTCGAGCTACTGCGCAAGAATACACGAAATACTACACGTTTAGAGGGAACTGGGTCATTACTTACTGGTTGACCACAGTAGCGAGTGTGATGTCAGTTGCAGAGCTAAGCGTGCAGTATTCTAATAACTACGCGCTAGTAAGATTTACAATTGCAGACATCACTACATTGAGCTCAAACATTTTTCTTGAAGTAACAGATAATGTTGGGGAATGGCGCAGTGCATTGAATGTTACCAGACGCAAAATGGAAAAGCAGTGGAATCGATGATTCGCTCTGTACGATATCGGACATCCGTTGCCACTCATCACCCGCAGACACTCAGCTCATGTTGGCGGTCCAGTGTCTCATCTTCCGTGTTGAAACACATCACAACCTGCTCTTCTGTCATTAGACCTTGGGACCAAGTCGGTCTAACACAGATCTCTTCTTGGTTTGAGGCTCACCAGATCCCTTGCCACCGCGATCGTCGCTTTTCTTGCGAGGGGGTCTCTTACGGTCGTTACCGCCACTTTTACTATCGCCCTCGACTTCGATCCGTCGTTTCTCATCATCACCACCACCGCCACCACCACCACCTCCACCACCACCACGACGGCGGCGTCCTCCGCGTGAACCGCGAGACGTACCGGACGTTGTAACAACACGGCCACTACCGCCACCACCAGAGCCCTTCTCGCCACGACGCTCCTTTTCAGCACTGCGACGTCGCTTACGGTCACCACCCGCGGCAGTGTCGTCGTCCGCAGCATCACGACCGCGCTTTCCTTCACGCTCTTTGCGGTCACGAGGACGATCTCTCTCGTTACCTTTATCGCGATCACGAGGTCTATCCTTTTCCTGCGTCCGATCACGTGGTCGGTCCTTCTCCTGTGTACGATCCCGTGGTCGGTCCTTCTCCTGCGTCCGATCACGAGGTCGGTCCTTCTCCTGCGTGCGATCGCGAGGTCGGTCCTTCTCCTGCGTGCGATCACGAGGTCTATCCTTTTCCTGCGTGCGATCACGAGGTCTATCCTTTTCCTGTGTCCGATCACGAGGTCGGTCCTTATCCCGGGCGCGGTCACGATCACGGTTGCGCTCCCGGTCACGGCCACGATCTTCTCGTTCTCGATCACGGTCTCGGTCGCGGTCCCCACGGTCTCTGCTATTGCGATCCTTTGCACGCGACGATGACGAACTCTTATCCTCCGCTCGCTTGCTTGAAGACTCCGCGCGACGACGAGACGAATCTCGTGATGACCCACGACGAGATAGCGAACGTGAGCGACTACGGCGGCTTCGAGATGAAGAAGCTTTCTTATTGGACGTGGAACCACGGTCGCGATCACGGTCACGGTTCCTGTCGCGATCACGGTCGCGATCACGTCCGCGGCTAGAACGGCTAGGAGATCCATCATGTCTACGGGAGGAAGAGCGACTACCATTGCGACCATTCTCATCCTTCTTTTCGCGACCATCACTGCTACGAGGACTCTTCTTATCATCATCTTTAGCCTCTTTGTTTGTCATGCTTTCATCGCTCTTCTTACGGTCCAACTTTGCTGGGGTTGTCGGAGGACGTGAAGATTCATCGTCACTCGGCATATCTTCATCTGCTGGCTCAGCGAGAAAGTCTAGGTCAATGGCAGGCGCAGCAACCTGGTCCAGCTTGACGTCCTTAACCGTGCTTTCTTGTTTCTTTTCATCTTCTTTCGGCTTTTTCTCTTTATCACTAGAAGCCCCTGCGTCTTTGCTTGATTTGTTGTCATCGCGGCTGCTACCGCTTTTGTGCTCGCGGTGATGGCGGCCACGACTTGTACTGCGCGACCGGCGGGAGGAAGAAGCCCGTGACGAACTGGTATGATCACGGGCCTTCTTGTCTTGCCTTGAGCGCGAGTTGCTACGGCTACGCGATTTCCCGCGCGATGGCTTGTGACTGCGGCTACGACTACGGCTTCGACTACGTTTGCTGCGCTCTCGCTCGCTACGCGAGCCTCTGGAATCCTTTCCATCCCCACCGCGACGGTCATGCTCACTCTTCCCATCGCGTCCTGTTGAGCGGTCTCGTGCACGTGAGCGATCTCTATCTCGAGAAGTAGAGCGGTCGCGTCGCCGGTCATCATCGCGTCCGCGAGGTGGTCCTCGCTCTCCTCCCTCGAACCAGCGATCTCCACCACCCCCGCGGCCTCCGAAAGGAGGCATTGGTCCATCGAACCATGGTGGGGGAGGACCAAAGTAGTCGGGGTGCCCAGGCGGAGGACCAAAGTAATCTGGGCCAGGACCACCGAAGTAGCCCGGCGGAGGCATTCCTCCACGGCCTCCGCGTCCCCGACCACCGCGACCACCCTTCATGCCACCACGTCCTCCAGGACCTGGAAAGGGACCGTCAAACCATGGACCAGGTGGGCCATCAAACCACGGACCAGGCTGCCCACGGGGAGGTCCATCAAACCACTGGCCAGGGGGTCCGTTGAAGCCCATTGGGGGTCCACGAGGACCGTCAGGTCCCCAAGGCATTTGATTGCCAGGTGGACCTTGGCCATTTCCTGACAGGGGTCCTTGCGGTCCTAAGCTCGGAGATGTTTTATCTGTGCTTTCAGTTGCTTTGTCACCACCAGATGACGCATCGCTTGTCTTCCGCGAAGGACCACCAGAAGCTTCATCTCCATTCGCTGTGTCCTTATCTTCCTGAGGAAGCGGAGGTTGCTGCGGAGGCTGAAGTGGTGATGTCGACGCTGGCGTAGCTAACTTTTGCGGTGAAGCAGCATCCTCATTTTCTTCGCCATCACCGAAAATGTCGCCGCCAAATTCATCTTCTTCATCTTCCTCACCGTCGCCTTTCTTGCCTTTCTTGATCTCCAAGGTAGCATCAGCACTGTCGCCCGAGCGGCGCGAAGCTGAGCTCGCAGCTAATTCTGCTGCCTTCTGTTTTGCCAATGCCTTCTCCTCAGCTTCCTTAACTAACTGCTCGCGCTCTTGCTGTTCTGTTCGAGCACGCCGCAAAAACTCGTCCACAGACGTCCGTAGCACCTTGTTCGGCAAGAGTTTCTCAGGCGACATGTTGTTCACATTGCAAAGAGGGCATGTAAGTTTGCGCTCGATCAACGCACTGCGTAGACATTCATCACATGCGGACTGACAAGCAAACAGAACAAACCACAGTTAGTCGCCACAAACAACTCCATCGATGTACACGCCAGGAACTTGGAGAATTACTTACCTCTTGACAGCACGGGATGAGGACAGCGTCGCTCATGAGCCGTCTGCAAAGGGGACATGCCAAGTGCTCGGGTGGATTCGAGATGAATTGATCCAAGGTGGCCGAGCCGCCCGATCGGGCCATTAATTTAGAGAAGTTTTTATTCTGCGGTTCTATCACAGCTAGCCCGCCCCACGGCGCGTTCACTACCGTTTTGCCCGCGCCTACGGGAATTTCGCTGGGATCACTCACGGCCTTCATGAAAGACTTGGGAATGCCAGTTTTCTTTTTCACACGGTGCTGATCAAACTCCGGGTCCCCGTTCGTGGGGCAATTCTGGATATAGTGTCCGGGTGTGCCGCATCGATAGCACACATAGTTGGGTGGTGGGCTCCCCAAAAGGTTCGGTCCAGCCGGAACTCCAGGTCCTGCACCACGGCCTCCGCCCCTTCCATTCAATGTTGCTCCTCGTCCACCAAAATCTCCACCGCGTCCACCGCGGCCGAAGCCCCGACCACCGGCACCATTTCCTCGCCCACCTGCTTCTCCACCCGGCCCATTGGCCGAGTAGTAGTTCATCACATGATTGGCATTACTGCCACTAGATGCAGTCCATGTTTTATTGCCCAGTCTTGAGCCTCGCATATCTTCGGCCTGCTCATGAATGGACTGCAGAGCAGCCAGTTCATCCTCCATCGTCTGAGCACCTGCAGTCGAGTCTCCTGTATTCAAAGAAAGAGTGGCCATTCTGTTCATCACCAAAAGCAACGACAATACCAGATACCAGGAACAACGTCAGTCATTACCCTCATCTCACTACAAAATACTAAACTCTCAGTGGCCACGTACGGCTGTGTAGGGGCGGCCCCGGTCAAAACAGGGGACGGGCCGGCCATGGGGGCTACAGGCGGCGACATGTGGATGGCCGCAGCGGCCGCCGCAGCCGCAGCCACGGCCGCCTCTTGTTTCATCCTGGCCAACAGGCCACTTCCCGGCTGCTGGCTGGGGATGCGTTTTACAGTCACACTCGTGTTCCTGGGTAGTTGCGTGTTCTCGTCGTCATAGACCTTGCCGTTCTGCGCGTCGGTGATCACCAGGTCGAAGTCCAGGCCCTTAGCCAGCTTCTTCTTGTCCACAATGGCCTTCTTTAGGTCCAGTACGCGAATCACAGCGCCTGGAAACGTCACTGTGTCGAACTCCTTGGCCGACTTGAACTTAAAGTGGATCGACATGTTGGCCGCGAGCTCTAAGGAGCGTTGAGAGGTGGCCAAGGGATGTCAACAGATCTACACTCGCAGAGCTACGCGATAAGTCCGCTCTCGAAGCTTAGATCCACGTGGAAGACGCGCTGTAGCGGTGAGAAGATACCCCCTTGGTGCGGACGTGTCGCTTCTGGAGCTGGTTGGTCAATGGCGGTAACTACAGTCCAAAGCAGTCGAGACTTAAAACCTTTCGAAATGAATATATGTAGCCACTGCACATAAAACCACTTTGATATTAAATCAGATATTGTATAAATGAATAGTTTGCAGAAACGAATATTCAGAATGTTGATTTCTCCACCAAAAGATCTTTTGTCGTGTACCAATACATCAATATGGTGTAAACATGATGTGGTTTCCATCCAGTCGCGTCCAATTTCTACACGTCACGGTACTTTTGAATTTGAGTCTCCATTTGAATATCTGAACCCGCCGAGGTGTCGCCATGACGATGCAAGCGCGCGACCCGACGGAGTTGCTGGCTGGGGGCAAAGAGAACTCGGCAGCCAGTGGAAACCAATCCACTGCTACTATACGTGCCAAGTTGCGCAGCAGCAGCGACGCGTCCCGCCGCGTGTACGACAGCGATCGATTCAAACTTGTGCAGAGTCGCAGAGGCAGTGGAGCTGGAGCCAGTCCTAGACACGCGCTGCCTTCAGAGCCGACCAGCAATCAGGACGGAAATGTCGAGATGGAGAGACCCACGGAGGCGCCGCCAGCTCCTGTTCAAAAGAAAAAGGAGCCAACACCTCAACCAGTTGTCCCGGATCAGATTCTTGAGGCTTATTTGGACGCTCATGGCTTCGTGAAGACACGGACGTACAGCAAGGGCAAGTTTCTGGGCAAGGTACGTCTATGCAATGATGTTGGAGGGGATTTAGTGCTTATGAAGTGTGATTTTTTACGGTAGGGAGGGTTCGCACGTTGTTATGAACTCAAATGTGAACAGACTGGGAAGATTTATGCAGGCAAAGTGGTGGCCAAGAAATCGTTGGTGAAACCCAAAGCAAAACAGAAAGTGAGAATAATGTGGCGTCAGGATGTGATCAAGTTGTTTTGCTAATGCATTTTGTGGTGCTGCACTTTCTCGGGTGGTTTAGTTTACGTCAGAGATCAAGATTCACAAGTCATTGCATCATCCACAAGTTGTGCAGTTTGAGCACTTTTTTGAAGACTCGGACAATGCGTATATTTTGCTGGAGTTATGTCGCAACCAGTCGATGTCGGATTTGATGCGGAGGAGGAAAAGGTTATCTGAAAGTGAAGTGAGATTTTATATGCGGCAGCTTGTGGAGGGACTGGCGTATCTGCATGAAAGCATGGTGATTCATCGCGACCTTAAGTTGGGCAACCTGTTCCTCACATCGGACATGAGACTGAAGATTGGTGACTTTGGACTTGCTACTCGACTGGATAACCCTGAAGACCGAAAACGCACGATGTGTGGCACGCCCAACTACATCGCACCTGAAATTTTGAATGGACAGCGAGGTGACGGACACAGTTTTGAAGTCGATGTTTGGTCTACTGGTGTTGTCATGTACACGCTGCTTGTAGGAAGACCACCATTCGAGACGGATGACGTCAAGGCCACTTATAAGCGTATCCGTGCCAACCAGTACGATTTTCCAGAGGCTGCACAAGTTTCACGATCAGCACAATCGCTGGTCAGAGGTATTCTGCGTAGTGATCCGGGTGCACGACCATCGCTGGAGCAGATTTTGAAGCACCCATTCTTGGCTAATGAGTTCATACCGACAACACTTCCACGAAGCGCGTTGTTGGTTACACCGCCATCCAGTAAGAACCAATCTTTTGCTAATCGTCATAGTGACAGTGAGCGTTTTGCAAGCTCAACTGGAGTTCGAGTTCCGCCCCCGCCAGCAGCATCAAAGAGATATCCTTTGAGGGCACGAGATGAAAACACTCATGCTCAGCGCGCTTCGGATCCTGGGGTGTCACCTTCCCTGGCACAGTCGTTGCCTCCGGCTCATAAGCGTGATGGTTCCGGAAGAGCTCCGGGATTTTCCAATGCTAGCAGTAGGCAGCACACCAGTAGCAGTACTGCAGCGGAAAGATCGCCCCATACAGGCACGGTGGATCCATCTCATAACGTTCTGGAAGCGGCCTACAAGTCGTTGTCTCGGTTCTTTTACCTTCAAGAATACAGTCGACCTGGGAGCGATGGAGAACAGAGGTTAAGTGCATCTTCTTCTGCTGCCAGCATTGTTGCAGAGGCTCAAAAGCTGAAGGAAATTCGCGATGAGGCAGACGAAACTCAACCACTTGTGCCTGCCAATCTGTGGATCACTCAGTGGGTGGACTACACGTCCAAGTACGGCATCGGCTATATGCTTTCGAATGGCGGATCGGGTGTGTACTACAATGACTCCACTAAGATGATTTCATCGGCAGATGGTCGGATGTTCGAGTACATTGAGCGCCAAAGCAGTCATAGCCCAGGACCGGAAGCGCGAGTTCGCTACACCATGGACAATTATGACCCGGCGCTCAACAAGAAGGTGACACTACTAGGTCACTTCAAAGGCTATTTAGTGGACGCCCGCGCGGAGAACGACGAAGCGGATACACTTGAAAGTCAGCTTGCGCGGTCGTTCGTGTTATCATCTCGTCAAGTTGGTACGGATACTAGTGTACTTGGAGTTAGCAATGGTGACGACCAAACCCAGTACATGATATTCGTGAAGAAATGGGTCAAGACTCGTCATGCGGTGCTTTTCCAGCTTTCCAACGGGACAATTCAGTTCAACTTCTTCGACAAGTCGAAGATCATGCTCTCCGCAAACGCCCGTGTTGCAACGTATCTGAATCGTGAGGGTGATCTAACCGTTTATTCGTCGTCAACGGCGATCCTCACATCTGAACGACCCGATCTAGCCAAACGATTGCGCTATGCTAAAGACATGCTGCAGCAAATGGTAAGGGCAACGGAGCACAAGTAAAATAGTTTAGCTCGAAAGAAAGCGCAGTTCACCTGTAGGTATATCGCTGCCAGCGTAATTATAAATTGCCATGTCAATACTTTGGTATCGGTGGTCCTCGTATTCTGTTGGTAAGAATGGACGTTTGAAGGTTCGTCATGGCAGCAGTGAGTTGCTCCACTTGTGTCTGGAGATCTGCAAGTTGCTGTTGTTGCTGCCGATTGTGCTGGGCTTGAGCTAATTGCTCGTTCAACACGTCGTCTTTAGATCCTTGTGCTCGATTATACTGCTTAGGTACTTCGTAGCGAACGCCATCTTCCAAGACGCTTAGAACAGGTTTCTTCATTGCCATATTCAGGGCAACAACTCCGCGGGCTAGATCATGAATCGCGATTCGTGAAGCTGTCCCTGCAATAGTTCTCGGTTTTGGTGGCGATTCTTGCACAGGTTGCGCGGATCCTTCAGTTGGTTCAGTAACAGGTATAACGCGACTTTGAGACTTGGCTGCTTGAGACGGCTCAGGACGAGGTTTGTTCACGATTGATAATCTCTTCATTTTATCGGCAACGCCAAGTATGATGTTTTGTCTCCTAGTTGATCGGGCACTCATCGAGTTATTATCCTCGGCCTCGATCTCTTGGTTTTGTATAGCGTACGGTCGCTCTCGAACGCTCCTCGCACTTGCCTTCGGTTTGGACACCGCAAGCAGCTGGAGAAACTTTTCGCGACGAGCTGTAGGAGTCAATGCTTTTTCCAGGCGTACAATTGCTTGCGCGTGTGACTGCAGTGCCTCAGCCTCGGCTGCATCCCACACCTCGGCGTATGTTGTAGCCATCATGGCGATGAGAATGTTTAGGAGCACCACGACAGCACTCAGAAGGTGAACGAGAAGCAAGAAATTGCTGGTATACCAGGTGTATCCAGTGGCATCCTTGAAATTGTCGTAAGTTAGTTGACCGTAGAGCATGAGATAGACAGTGATGAAGGAGGCGGTAAAGGTTTCATACCCGCTCGTTCCGCGCAGTAACAGATAGAATGCACCACTGAAACCCAGTAAAAACACGGAGTAAAGTAAGAAAAATCGATAAATGTCCTTGACCATGTGTACCATCATGGCGATGATGAGTCCACTGTCTCGAGACATTTGCAGGAACTGCAAGAGGTTGATCCACAAACACACTATGATGAGAGCAAGGACGCTGTTGCGTGCTTGTTGCGTCAAGTCTGAGAACGCCACGAACTCCAGCGGAATTGAACATATAACTGCTGCATAAGTGGACACTCCAATCCAATTCCAAAATGACGCAAAGTATCTCCGCACGCCCTCTCCTCGACATTCACTCCGCTCAACATGGAGTAGTAAGAAAATACTTAACAATCATGAAATAAAGCGCAGAGCAGCCACCATCTTGTCGACCTTGGATTTCATATGAATCCAATTTGGACTGCCCCACACAGTCGGGATAAAGTAACTTGCCACTAGCAACGTGTACGCTGCAAGTTCTCGTCGGAACATGGCACGTGCAAAACTATGCCATTTCGCACGAAGTATTAATCTCATCAGTCGATGAGACAGAATCATATGCGCTGCAGAGCTCTCCGCAACTAATGCAAGTGCCGTATCACTCACAGGAACCGTCGGTTCCCCATAGATGATTCTCAGATCCGTGTACTTGACTGCTTCATAGCCCTTGTGCGAGTGGTTAAGCACTGTAGCGAATGCATCCAAGTAATCCGTTACCGCTCCAGGAGCTTTATCCAGCAGAAAGGCGAAGAACTCTCCGTCATATCTTCTCGGCCATGTCCCGGGTTGGCGTAGTAGCCACCGCACCATTTCTTCATTGCCCACCTCCATAGCTGCATGGAGTGGGGTCACTTCTCCACAAGGTAGATCAGGGATGGCCCCTGCTTCTAGTAGTGCTTGACATACTGCAAATTGTCCTTCTTGAGCTGCTTCGAGCAACGGGGTCCAGCCCGAATCGTCCTACACGTAGAAAGCTATTAGTTTAGTTTTTATGATATAAAATCTATTCAACTTCTACATACGCGGACGTCTGGGGGTACACCGACCTCCAGTAGGTCGCGTACGATCTGTTCCGAGTGCTTCCAGCCGGCCACAACATGTAAGAGCGTGGATCTGTCGTCTTTCCGCCGCACTAATGGTGCGTCGCGGGCCGTTTGAGGCTCCACCCTAATGGATAAATGATGGAATGATACACGAAATCTATTGACGTTAGTGACATGGAAAGATGTGGCCATGGACGGCCAGGTGGATTTCGCGCACGCACAGTATCTGGGCCACCAGATCGTCGAAAGCCACGTCGGGCAGGAAGCTCCAGCCCGGGCCAACGTCCGCTGTCATGAAGCAAAGCTTCCCATCTCAGCGCCAAGATTGTGTCTCTTGGCGATCATTCCGGCCGTTACTGCACACAACCCCCTTAATCGTCGTGTCGTTTCAACGACAAGTACAAAATCACATCAATTCTATATGATTTTCAAAACCGTTGCGATCGATATATCAAGGGTATATAGTTTCCAGTTTTCCATGACCCGTTTTTAAGGCTCGAAAGAAAGACAAACCAGTTGGCAGGCTAGAAAAAGGAAGCCAAAACGTCGAAGCAGCTTCGTTATAGTAGTAATGAGGGCAGTTAGTTCAACCGCCAAGCTCATTCCTCGATCTGAGACGTCCAAGCCACTCGCTCTTCCTCTGGCCAGCTTGTCTGTGTAATGGCCATGGACATTTCACCAGCAGTGATCGCTGTCTGCAACCGCTTCGACGCCGATAATGACCTCGTACTCGAGCATGTGAATGCGTTCGTGGATCTGTCACCCAAGTGGAACCTCATGCGCGCAGCGTTGGCCGGCCACTTGCATTTGGTGAAACGACTGAGTCGTCGCAACCCCAACAAGTTCCAACGGTGTTGCCAAGAGGCCATGGACTCGGCCGCGGAATTCGGCCACTTGGAAGTGGTGCAATGGTTGCACACGAACCGACACGAAGGATGCAGTACCGATGCCATGGACATGGCGGCCTGCAATGGCCACTTGGAGATTGTGCAATGGCTGCATGAGAACAGGACGGAGGGCTGCACGTCCAATGCTATTGACTTTGCAGCACAACATGGCCACTTGAAAGTAGTGCAATGGCTCCACTATAACTGCAAAGCACAAGCCACGCACTATGCCATTGATAATGCGGCATCTTATGGTCATTTAGAAGTGATTCAATGGCTACATGCACATCGAGACGAGGGATGCTCACAGTCGGCTCTGGTGAATGCAGTTAATGCAGGACACGAAGATGTGGCCAAGTGGCTCGTGGTCAATTGCAAGAGCGAATGTGTTGGGAAAATGGGGTTCGTCGAGTATTTGGCACGACGGGGTTATTGGGATGTCGCTGCGCTGACAGACAAGCATCCGTATCTACAAGAACTGGTCGACATTGAGGAGGTCATGCTTACGGACGATGAAGATGAGGACGATCATGCAAGAGAGATGCAGGAGAGAGAATTTTTAAGGCTGTGGAACGCTGGCATGCATCTGCAGTAGCTAAGTGTTCGCGATTTGAACCGTATTCCAGTAGATTAACATATTCTAACAACGATTCCATCAGCATGGCAGGTCCGCGACCGGCAGTGTCCGGAAGGTAACCAAGACCCGTGGCTTGTAATTGCCCGCGTGTCCTATGATTTATGATGCAATTGTTGTACCCATTCCATCAGCTTTCGAGAATCGTGCATCGCGATGATTTGCATGCCTAAAGTTGAGTTGACATCACGATGCATCGATGGGAAGCACCACTAAAGACTGTTCTCTCCACATGCACGCCTAAGACAGCGGTACGACCGAACTGGAGAAGATACCTCGAATGTTCAAGGCTCGGACGTTCTGGACTTCGCTGTGGAAGGAGGGAATCAGAAAATGGTCGATCGCTGCTCTATTTACGCCATGAACATGGCGACCAATGTCTACTTTGACGTGGTGTAATGTTGCATGTTGATAGAGAGGAGGAATGCGATGGACCTGCGGTCAACGGACGCATGCCATCTTCACCATGAGCCTGTTGCCAATGTACACCATAAAGTAGTCAAGGGCTACATTATCGAGGTATTGTGTCATGGTAGTGGATCGTGCTCGGGTCATGCATTCTACGAAATAACTACACAATGAGTGAAAGCTGGATGAGGTACTTGAATAGTTGTTGGTAAATGCAAGTTTTACAGCTTTAGAGTAGCGTTCGTTCAAGCTCAATCGTTGGTC